>JAQZBX010010153.1:0-44782 GCA_029593785.1 Cabassous unicinctus
TTTTTTTTTTAATGCTGTTGGAAAACTGGAGACAAAAGAGAACTTCATGACTCTGAGGACCCTACAGAGAACTGTGATGTGGCACCTTAGAGGTGCCCTTCTCACAGTTCCCTTCAAATAAAAGAACTTGCTCTTTACCTGTAAGGATTGCAGTTGGCTAACACCCTCCAGAAGTTGGTGCCTTCAGTTTTTGAGCCAAATCTATGATGAACATGGCAGAGGTCCTAAGGCCTGGCCAGTTTTGCCCAGTGAAGGACCCTCTAATGGAGAATCTTTGTGCCAAAGCTCCCTTATGAGCTGGCAGAGACGCTGCAGACTTACTTTGCAGTCTGAGGCTCTCTGGTCAAATCCTGCTTCCTCAACCCTTTTCTTTTATAGGTTTCGTATCTGCATCCCTGTCTGAAAGTTTTCCTTGTCAGTCCTGATAGTCTCTCTTTTATCTTTTTCTCCTAAACCTGCCTCATTGTCTTGCTTCCTGGAGGATCTACACTGGACTTGGCTTTAGGTCCTCCTTGTGACTTTTATGTCCCTGCTGGTATCTTGTGTGATCATTGACAAGCCATTTCACTTCTCTTGATCTTCATAACAATTACGCTTACAAACGGAAGTCCTTAGAATGATTTAAACTGAATGACCTAGAATTCTGCTCAGATTCGAAGACTCTTTGTTAATAGGTCTTAATCTGACTGAAAAAAAAAAGTGATGACAACAGAGGTATTTATAAAAATATATTTCACAAAGTAGGAAACAATACAGGAGTTTCTCTGAATACAATACATGGAGTAAATAAACAATATTGCATTAAAGCAAAGTAGAAAATTAAAATGATCTGCATGTAATAGTTGAGTTTTATCATACATTTTCTACTCCTAAGTGGCAGGTTTGCATTACAAATTTAATATGCTCACATCTTCTAGTGCTGTTCTCTTTTGGAATCTAAAACGTTCTTTACATCACCATGAAGATCAGGAAGAGAAATGCTAAAAACATAAGCAGTAAAATTATGTACAAATCAGTTCCTGCTCTAATACAGTGGGGGCAACTTGAAGCAGGTTTATTGAACTGGGAATTATGTAGATATCTAAAAGTCTAGAGCTTAAATATTCACACGAATCAATATATTTTCAGATGTTTGTGCTTGTAGTAAAAACACCAAATACTAGAATAATGAACAAAATAGAAAACAGTCTAAAAGTTTCTCTGGGAAAATGTTATTCCTGCCATCGCCAGTCACAATAACACTCTATTCCAAGGAGAGTATTAGCTCCCCTTTTGATTATATTGCCTGCCATACTCATCTCACCAAAATGTACATGTATTACACATTCATTGTGTGTGTATATATATAGATATATATATATAAAACAATCTAAAGGATTATTAATGGATATAATTAAGTTTTTTTCCCTATAGCCCCTTAAACTAGAGATTACCAACCTTAATAAATAAAATCATTAATGGACATCAATAAAATATTTATTTTGAGGATTAAACAAATAAATTCACGCGCTAGCAATAAAACCATCTGTCTCTTATGTAGTCCATTGTGTGATACAGTCTATTTTTGTGTCCTTGTTGAAGAAGATGACGTGGAGGGAACGAGTAAACCTGCTTCTAGAAAACAAGTCTGTTTGAATGGGATCTCTCTCCTCCCACCACTGAGCTGGCAATCTCCACCCTGGAATGGATTACGGACACGTGAATATTTTAAGGCTCGACACAATATTTAAAGATGCTAGTCAGTCTGGTGAGTGGGGCCAATGTTATGTACAAAGTATGTGGTCACTGTACCGTATAATCTAAGAGGCCTCCCCAAACTCCAAAAAGTCATCATGTACAGCAGACCAAGTATTGCTTTAACATTTGTGATGGGATCCTTGTTGGAAAAAGGGGGAAAAATTTTCACATTTCTAAAAATCCTTGAAGAAGACACACATCAGCAGCATATTTCTTGCGGGTCCTTTTTTCCTAAGAAAGCACCTTTAATTTTTATTTTTTTTTTCCTCTTTTAAAACCATTTCTTTAAGGATTAGCCAGGATCCCAATCTTTGCCAGTGATGGTCAGGTAAATATCAAATATCCAAAGACTTCTAGACACTCCACATATTTTAATTCACACTCCACAAGATTTATCACCTCCTAACATATACTTTTTATTTTTATTATTTTTTTGGTTCAACATTAAAATGTAGTTGAGTTTATAGATGATTGGTGCTAAACTTGTCTCTAAAACAAATAGCCACATTGGTTGTATCTAAGGGGGGTGACCCTAGAATATTACAGAATTCTCAGTTCTGCTGATCTACTTATAATCCACTGTCAAGTTTCTTTGTCACTTTCACCAACAGAGTAGAGTTCACCCAGTCTCTTAAAGCGGGGACCCCAGTCACTGAGGTAGTCAAAATTCTGGTCTGAGTCTGATGTGGTGGACTCCAAGGAGCTGAGGGAGCCAGCCACAGACCCTCGGCCTTCATAGCCATAAATCTGAATGGAGTCATACGGTGGGGCTGTTGGGTCATTGTCTGCCTCATGGAGCCGCACATTAATAAATTCATCAACATCAACACCATTGGGAACTGGAGCAAGCCCTTGCCTTGGCATAAACTGCAGATCTGGTTTAATATCCTTACGGGGTAAAAATCCATTAATTCCATCTGGGTTTTGCAAAGTTGCAATATCAAAAGCCTCTGTGTCCTCCTCCCCACCTCCTTCGTCATCATAGCGAATAATGTTTTCCCGCACGTCTTCATCGTCTTTTATGATTAATGGTTCGTTTTTATGCCGTCGCAGAGTTACAAACAGCACCACGATGACTGTAGGAAAAATATGAAACAGCGATTAGCCAAACAAGCATATAATTTCACAAGCAATGCACAATACATGTTAAGAGATAGGGGCATTAAAAAAAAAACAACTTATGAGTGCATAGCTTTAGTAACATTTACTAGGGAATTAAGCTAAACACATCTCTGACAGATGAGCATTGAAATTTGAGGAAATACCATTCAAGATTTGAAGGTGTTTCTGCTTATTTAATGGTGTTGGAGCTGGGTTAAAAGGATACATTTGCATCTATTCATGGTGACAGCTGCATTTAATACTGGAATGAGCTCTGGACTGAATAGCGAGGAGTGGAAGAAAGCAAAGCAAATGGTACTTTAACTTTCTGCTTTGGTCTCAAGATTTTGTAAAGAGAGAGGAGCAGGATAGATTGTCTCTGTATATTTTGTGCTTTAAAATTTTTTCAAGACTCTCCTCCATCAAATAATGTTCATTTGAAGAAATGATCTATCGAGATATTGGTCAAGGTTGCATGGACAACTTCTTTATCCTTGCATGAAGGCTGATCTCCTCTAACTGGAAAGGTAGGTCTCATGGTGAAAAAAAGGAGAGGGGAATATATCTAACTAGCCAGATCAGCCAAACCAAACTCAGACCAAAGGTGGTATATATCACATCACAATAATGCTCGAATACGGGGAACTGAGTGGGCAGAACAGATGTAATGACATTTACTCTAAGGTGTTTTATATTAAGGTCACAATAAAACACAACTTTTCTTTTTTATATTTTCCTTATATCTAAGCTCATTTTTATAATTTTATATATTTTTAATGGAAAGGTCACAGAAGTTTTACCTTAATTTGCAAACTTCATTTTAATCTGAGGTTAATATCAAGAAAAAAATATAAGAAATACGATGTAATTTTGAAGAAATCTTATTTTTTTATTTGCTTGTTTTCCTTTTATCTCACCAAACTTTGTGATCTGATGGACTCAGAAACCCATTCTATACATGGTTTACATAAAATAGTTTTGTAGTAATATGGTAGCCCCTATTCAAGTAAACTGGAGTGCATCAGAAGATCTGGAGGTCTTCTTACCTTATAGAAGCTATTGCAATAAATGCTTACCCCAATTCAATGACCCTTAGGCTTTATCCATCTTTTCAATGGGAACTGAAAAAGGCACTGAAAAGTCCTCTCAAATTGGACTTTTGCTATCACAACCATTTTTTCTTCATGTCCCCTTGGTGCTCTCAACACTTGGAGAAGAGAAAGGAAATGCTTCTTCTCCAAAAGACAAAGAGTGCTAATACCTGGCTAGGTCAGAGTTTGCTTTCCTTATTTATAATCACTTATGATCTAGAAAAATGATGACCATCAGACTGTAAGGGAAATACATACCTAGCAGCAAAATGATGCATGCTAATATGGCAATTAAGGCTCCCATACTGAGGCCAATTGGAAGGACATAAGCTTCAACATTACAAGACTGGACGACACCATCACTGCTGCAGCCACAGACCCGGATGGTCAGGGTGCTGGTGCTGCTTAGCGGAGGATTCCCGCTATCACTGATTATGATTGGTAAAAGATAGACTTCTTGCTTCTGGCGGTTGAATCCATTATGCTTTGCCAAAATGCTGAGGGAATTATCTGGGAAAAGTGAAAATTACATTAGTTTACATGATTTCAAATGGCTGCCCAAACTACACTTGTTTTTCTAGTTCAAAAATCCTCTGCAAATCTCAAGGCACTCCCAATTCCACAGGACCACTCTCCCTCTCCCTTCTTCCTACTTTTCCAATTGGCATGGTCCCAAACATTCACATGCTAACAGGTTGCATGACTGGAGCTCCATGATGAACTACACAGAGATTTACCACCACCCTGGTATTGCAACACATTCTTTTTATGAGCATCATCTCCAAGTGTCCTTCCAAGAAACACAAATTATTCCAAGTCTTCATAAATAAATTTAATTTTCTCTCACTTGGCCTCTTCACTATGCAAAATTGAATGGATGGAATTACGGCATATTTTGGAGGCACGTTTGAGAAGACAGACTATATGAAAATATGCCATATAGAACAATGTACTTTACTGACTCCTACATGTAACTATAAAGAGAATCAGTTATCCCCAAGAGCATTTAAACTAATATACAACTAAAGTTCCACTTAACTAGCAAGTGGAGGAGATATGCCATATATACTACCTTTCTGAACATAGAGAATACCAATGATGTACTCACAAATACATACAAAATGAGAAGTCATAGGAGTAGATATTCAACTTTGCACTGATAAATTAATTATATAGAGATATATTGGCTCCCCAGAGCAACACATAAATCTTTAAGGATTCTTAAATAATACTTAAGAACATAAACACACTTCAGTTTAAAAAGTGTTTAGTAATAAATAATCAGTCCCATGTTAGTCCTGTTGTTCTCAAACATTTTACCCAGAAGATGAATTTTTTGTTGGCTTTTCATGAACTATAATCAAACTTTATATATTAATTAATAATTTATTTTTTCATTTGATTAATAAAAAAGACATAAATTTACTCAAAATAAGAACATCATTTATCTCACGTTGATATGTAATTCCATCTGAAAGTATACAAACATTATTTGGTTAATTTTTATAGTGTTATTAAAGAAAATTGGTTATTTCCATTGGGATGTTTTTCAAATATTGGCAAGTTTGCAGAATTCAAAACACTCAGCTATCTCATTGTTGAATATTAAACCAGTAATTCCCAATCATTGTTTTCTAATTCCTGTTCATCAGTGATAACTATTTGCTTCCAGAATAATCAAATACATGCACAGATATTCCATTGAAATGTGTATAAATAAATGTGTTCAATCACTTGTACCATAAAGTACTGTGCTAAGATTTAAAAAAAATGATAGACATTCACCAAAATAGGAATATAAATTATATGTATTTGTGTTTTGTTTATGATATAACCAGGTCTATAATGCTTTACTAGTCAGCAAATATATAAAACACTCTGAATGAATTAATACTTTTTATTCTAAATTTCCTCTGGTTGTGCTTAATTATACAGTAATTTGGAAAGAGAAAAAAATGTTTCTTTTTGTGTTATGCAGTGATACACCAAATGATCCTGTAATCTTTATTTCTTCAACTTAGAAGGGTATTTTACTTTGCTAAAACCTGCAAACTAAATACCAGAAATGGGTTGGCTTTTACAGTGGGGGTTTATTGGCTTCCAAGCTTACAGTTCTGAGACTGTGAAAATGTCCAAATCAAGGTGCCATCAGGTGATGTTTCTCCCTGAAGACCAGCACATGAGGTATCTGCTGGTCTTTTTCTTCTCTTCCAAGTTCAGTTAATTCAGGTTCTGGCTTCCTCTCTCCCAGATTCCACTGATTTCAGCTCCTTGATCTTATGGCTTTCTCTCTCTGCTCTTGTAGCTTTTTCTCCATGTCTCTCTCTGTATTCATCCCGTTTATAAAGGAGTGTCCAGTAAGAGGTTTAAGATTCACGCTGGGTCACACCCTGCTGAAGAAACCTATTCAAAAGAAAGTCCTACCTACAAGAAATTTACACCTACAGGAATGAATTAACTCTAAGGAAAGGATTTTCTGGGGTCCAAAATAGCCTCAGACTATCACAAAGGGAATGCCAGTAAGCTAAAAGCAAGGGAACGTTCCCACAAAACAGATGCAGAATATATACCTGTTATATTTTAGGAAAGTGTGTGACAAGTTTGAGTACAGTTAATTAGTGCAAAGAACATTTGTAGATGATTTCATATACCATACTTCAAAACAAAAGAAGGAAATTGTTCTTCAAGATGCAATTAATAAAATTACAATAAGCCTTTGTCTTCCTGTGGTTGACATTATTTATATGAGAAACTATCTTTGCATATATTCTCTTTAAAACAGTCTATAATGATAATTTAGGATCTGCAGCAGGAATATTACTTGTTGCAGAACAAAGTTATCTCCTTTACTACTTCGGAAAGAATTAATGGGACTAACAGAAAACTCATATTTTTTTATAACACTTGGCATTTGCATATGTCAGTCCCCTTTCTACACACAAAACATTCCTAACTGGATAAATGAAGTATATGAATCATTTATGTTAAATTTTACCAGCCACCTTGAGGCAACATTAATTTCCTACCTAGGCACCTCCAATTACAAACATTTTTTTGTTAGTTTCAAAGTAAATATTTGCAAGTTTATTGTTATAAATGTAACACATTATCTAAATTAAGAAATTTAGATAATGAATTCTAGTATACCAAAGAAAAATGTAACTCATATTCCCACTATTATGAGATAATCTAAAAATTTGGCATGATATATCTTTATATGATTAAGTTATTTACCTGAGGAAAGATGAGCATAGAAAATGATGTATCATATATCTCATCTCATGACATTAAAGATCTAAGTGAACCATAGTTTCCCTCTAAATTCCACACCCCTAGAAGTTAAAATTTAGTTGAGAAAATACATGTGAGACAATACAGGACTAAATTGGCTTATAAAAATAACAATAGAAAATTATTCTTTGAATAAGACAAATATATTAGTCTACTCTGATATTCATTCTAGTTTGTTAATGTGGAGTCAGATGACTAATAGCTGGGCTTATTCCAGAAGCACTGCTTAAGCTAGACATTAAAGAATAGCGGGTATTTGCTTCAAGAAAGAGATCAGAACAACCAAATTTTAATGACTAATAGGGGCTGCCTGAAGCTTGATTCTGAGATGGATGCTGAAGTATCACAAGGGATTATTATGAAAATAACCGACCAATTTTGGTTTTAGACACTATTGAGAGTCAGGTGACACATGCTCAGTTAAGTTTCTGTTCATGGACTAGGGCAAGGAGAATGCGTGGTCACACATACTAAAACAGAAGTGAGGACAGTATTAGGTACACTGAATTGGGCAAGAATTCAAGACTGGGATTTACCTTCCTGGTACAAGTAAAAATGAGAAAAGTAAACTGTGAAATATAGATTAAGGCTAGAACACAGAGGTCCCTAAAATCTAACCAATTTGTTGCTACTTCGGGGTTTGAGATGATATTTTTTAAAATCAGTTTCTTCTTTATTTGTTCTTATGCATGTTTCCTCTGTGATGTGATATTTATCAAATATGTTACTATAAATCACTAGATTATGTAAACTGAAAAATCAGGGACTATATTAGCAGATCCATTCAACCAATATATGTAAAAATATCTCTGGTTTTTTGACAATGAATTTGTAAATCATCATACGAATATGGATGCAATATTATGAACTATGGCCTTTAAAAGTAATTCCCAAATGATAAATCTTATTGTTATTACAATAAATAGAGACTATTATTATATTACCATTTTAATAAAGAACATGAGGCTCAATGTCATGCAAATTAGAAAGTGATAGAGCTAAGATTCACTTTGGGGAATTTGATTTCAAGTTTACATAATTACTTTGGGAATTATGGGTAATGTGTTAAGCTTTTTTCATGACATGAATTTTGGAGTCATTAATTGTGATTTTAATCTTGGTTGTCTGGTAAACAGTTTGAGGATTCTTTTGCAAAAAGTGTACATTGTATAAATAGATGATATACTTTAAGTATCCATACACATCTGAAAATAGAGTGTATATTTGTTTTATTTTTAGCTGTTATTATTGTTGTTGTTTATTCCTGTGAAGGATTTAAAAGATGCCTAAACTGAATAAACTGCTTGGATTACCATTTTTCATAAAAACTTTTAGATGTTGTTCAATTGTCATTTCAAATTTGCTGTTATGGATGTATAAGATCAATCAGAGATGTGAGAGAAAGTGTTGCTTTTTTCGCTTTTATTTCAGATTTATTTTTTGAAATTACCTATAAACTCCTATATGGAGAACACATATCATTATAAGCAATCTGTCCCCAACCCTTTATTCTTTACTGTGAAATAGCATGCATAACTATTAAATGAATACTCAGGTAGCCACAATCCAGCTCTAGATAAAGAACATAACCAGTAGAAAACCATCACCAGTATAGCAGAAGCATCTTGTGGGCTCCACTCTGATCCCATCCCCCTTCCATTTTCCTGGGGGTAATCATCATCTTGAATTTTTAATTTAACCAATGTTTTTATATAAAATATAGTTTAAAACTCCATAAAGTTGGAGCATATTTTGTGTATATTTTTATGATGTGTATCTTTTACTAAGCATTATATTTTTTAGCTTCTTTCATAGTGATTTAAAGATTTAAGAAAATGTAGCTCATTAATTTTTGCTGCTATATAGTGTTCCATTGTATGAGAACAATTATACTTTATTAATCTCTGCTAATATCTCTGGACATTTGGAGGTGTTCTATTTTGGAGCTATTATACATAATACTGAGATAATGTTTTGTACATGTCTCTTGGTGTTTATATGCACAAGTTCTTGTGGAGTAAATACTTAGATGTGGATGATCTATTTCGTAAGGAATGCACCTATTCATGTATTAGAAAATTCCATGAGGTTTTCCGAAGTGGTTGTACTAACAGATGCAACCACCAGGTGTTCTTGTTCTATATCCATTCCAACATTTGTATTGTCTGATCCTTTAATTATGCTAAACTGGTTGGCTTATAATAAATTCTCATTTATTTATAACTTTTTTCAAGATGAACATCTTTTCATGTATTTAAAGGCTGTTTTCTTTTTCCTCTTAAAGAAATGTCTATTCATGTTTTGTTCTTTTGTTTTCTTACCCTTTTATGTTTGGTGTTTTCATTTATTATTGATTTACTTGAGTTTGTTTATTAGATTGAATCAAATAAATTGCAATTATTTTTGAAAAAAATCATCAAATATCAGCGGTTGTATACAGTTCATATGAATGTATTTGAAATGAAATTTTTAATTTGCATTTTGTAAATATCTTCTCCAAGCTTTGATTTATTCTCTTAGACTTTAAGGTACCTTTGATTAAAATAAAATGTTATTGTTAACATAGTCAAACTCATTATCTATATACCTACTCTTATAACATTTTCTATTATTGAATAAAAACAAAAGTTGATAAAAATATCATGCTGAGGTTATCATTCTAATCTAAATGGAATGCATTTAAACATTTATTATTAATCATTCTATATCTAGTGATCATCAATTATCTATATACTCCTTAAGTACATTTAGAATTTCTACTAGAGATTTCTTTTTCCTCCCATTACCTATAAGATCTGCATGGTCTAAGCCCTTGCTTAGTTTTCTAACCTCAGGTCTCACAACTTTACTCCCTTCTGTCTATGTTCTAGTCAACCTGGCCCTTTCTGAGTCAAGCATCTTCCTTCCCCTGTCCTTTCAAATTTGTTCTTTTTCACCACTGATTGAATCTCTCTATCCTTCTTTACCCTTAATTTGTCTGGTTAATACTTATATATTCTTTATGTCTGTGCTTAAATGTCATTTCTTTGTGGATAATTTTCATCAACATTTCTCTCCATTTCCCTATGGGAAATTAGTTTGTTAACTTGTTGCATATCTTTATATTTTCACAAAAAACTTATTACAAAGGAATGATGTAGTACCAGGAATGTGATAGACACTGGGGACAAAGAAATAAACTAAGAAACTTCCATGTAACAAATAACCAATTTATGATGCATAATAAATGCTTGGCAAATATTTGTTGAATAAATGAATAAATAACTAAACATAAGCCACCTGTTGTGGGGTTAATATTTATTTCCCTTCATGTAATTTTGTCATGTGTATTAGAAGCAGTTCAAAATAAATTACAAAGTTCAATTTCAAGGTATTGGAAGACATACATAGCCTGAAGTCATATACAGAAATTTAAGAAAAATACTGATGGTTTCCAAGCAATCCTCTGTGCTTATTTCATGTCATGCAACCTGGGAATAAATTGAGGACTCACATTTTCAAATTGAGAAAGCTCAGAGAGGAAGAAACTTGTCCTTAAGTATCTCAAACATTGTCTTGTGAAAAATGTGCACACTACAATTTTATTTTACTGAGCTGTGATAGGACATCTCAGTCCTCCATTCAGAGGGGGACACACAGACTGAATGAGTACATCTTATGGTTTAGGAGGAATTTCTTCTTTATTTATTGATATTCATTATTTGAGGCATTTGGAATTGGAAATTAAAGATTTTTTCATACAGTATCAATGTCCTTGTAAGAACAGTTTCTCTTAGTAATTAAGGCAAAATATAGTAATTATTAATTAATTCTATATGCATTCTCTATGGGAAAAAAAATGTCTATCTAAAGAGATGGACTGTGACTACCTGGATTAGACTTCTACTTTATTTGTTCTTTGTGTAATTCATCCCATAGCACCTAGCTAACTCCTTTCCTTCCTTCCTCCCTTCCTTGCATTCATTTTTTTTATTTTTTAAAAATAATAACAGCCATTATTATTGCCCTTATTATTAAATAACCCATGTTCTTTCCACATTGCCTTTTTTTTTTTCAGATCAAATAAAGAAAGCAAGTCCAAAATGTCATATCTGTTGTCGTCACACTGATACAGAACTTTTATTTGGCCTAGTCTTCTTTATTTGAAAGCAAGGAGCTGTGGCTTTTGACTTTTCAAAATGGAACTGGCAATTCTCTCTGAATGCTAATATCACTTCCCCTTTTAAGGTCTTCAACTGACTGGATAAGACATCACTCATTGCTGACAGCAATCTCCTTGATTGATTATAGATGCAATCAGCCATCTACACAATCAACTCATTGATGATTAAAGTCCATAAAATGTCCTTGTATTACAATTAGCCCAGTGCTTGCTTGACCAAATAAGTGGGCACGATTACCTGGACGAGTTGACACTTTAGCCCAGGGGTTCTAAACAAGGGGTCCGTGAGCTTGAATTGAAATTCAAAAAGACATTTTCCTTGTGGGGATGTGTTGGTGCAGGTGTGGTATATTTATTACACAATACACAGTATAGTGTGGACTAGGTATGGGGTCTGTGGTTTTCACCTGACTGACAAAGGGGTCCATGGAACAAAAAAAGGTTAAGAAGCCCGCATTTTAGCCTAACCATTACACCAAGGAAATAGCTGGAAGAGTCAAAGAACAGATTCTCTCCTAGCCTCTCCACAGAGGGAGCATGGGTTGGTTTGGGATGTCCGGCCTCTAGAAGTATGAGAGAATAAATTTTTGTTGTTTGAATCTTCCAAGTTGTGATAATTTGTTATGGCAGCCCTAGGAATCAAATACTATTGTAAATCTGGCTAATTATATTTATGATTTACAGAGGCAAAACAGGGAGTTCTTATTCCCATTTTGTTACAAAGAACAGGGATATTTAAAGACAAAATGACTTTCTCAAGGTTTCTGAGCTTGAAGCTAAGGATTACAACCAAGTCCAATGCATTTTCTATAATTTCTCACTCTTACCTTAACAAGTCAACTTAGAATGCAAAAAACAAACAAACCACCACCAACACAAAAAACGGGCTCTAAGAAGGTTTTGTTAAAGCTCAAGAATAAAACATAAAAGACAAAGCATGTAGAGGGCGGTTTTAGAGTACATTATAAAACTCTATTTCCCATGCCATGGCACCTTTATCAGACACACGAAGAAAATTAAGTGGCCAAGGCCATTGGTAGACAAGAGTATAAGAATTTTTGGAGGGATCAAAAGACATCCCATAAAGCACTCTATAGATCAAAATTCCACAGTTTGAGACTCACGTAACGTAAAGTAACGTAACGTAACATAGCATAAGATAACCATGAATTAATTATGCAAGAAGTAGTGATTTTGACCCCAGAGAGGAGTACAGGTATCACAGAATCCAAGTTCTATGCTTGGATAAATAGTTCAATCACACTACCCACGGTTTTCTGGATTTGATGTTTTTATACCCCCACACTTAAATTTTCATGCTTGTTTGTACTCAGAATGTTTTATGTACCTTTTTCAGATCCTTTAATGCTCTGAGGAAAGGCAGGTTTATTCTACTCACTGGGAAATGAGGAGCAAAGACCAATATTACCTTCATTTAATCTGAGTAATACCTGCATTAACTAACCCACTAGAAAGTGAAAACTATACTAAGGAACCAAGGTCTATTTCATTTAAATGAAATTGTAGAACTTTCATAAATATCATATCAGGTCTGGAAAATAAAATTTCTATTTGGATTTATTTAAAAAATGTAAAACATGAATTCTTTTTTTTAGCATGCAAGCTACTGAAGGCAAATTCAAACAAAACAAACAAATAAGTAAACAAAAATCAGGGTCTTTAATGGAATTTCTTATGACTATCTCAGAAAACAACCTAACAGTGGTTTCAAATCCTGTTATTATAAGGGTAGCAGAGTCATGAAAGTGACTTTTCCACTGTATCTCTTTTGGTTGCATAAATGTCTCTAAATATTTAAGCAACTGGGAGTCAGAGATTAATTCATTTTGCACTGGACCTGATAAATCTGCTCTCATTAACACACTTGATATAAAGGGTAGTTGGGCCAGAAGGTGAGATTATTTTAAAATAGCAGTTTAAATGAAGTACACATTGTGTCCAAGATACTGGAATCATTAAATATAGTGAGTGGAGAGCTGAGATTATGAAAGGCAGTACAAAAAGTAGTTTGTTATTGAAATAACATGCTTTGATTTGAATGAGGTTAAGGATCCATGAAAATCACTTCATTATATCCCATGAGCTCCCTAAATCTTTTGAGTTGCATGCATGAAAATAAGACATAAAATGCCACAACAGACAAGCCACCCAAAATCTTACAAATGCATTTCCCCTTGCCATAACTCATGCCTCCAACTCAACTTCTTTCAAGTCCAAATCAACACATTTAATTAATTTAATTATTCAGTGCCTACTATCCATAAGACATCAGGCAGAGGAGATACATCACAGTCAGAGGAAAGACTTTCTTGACACACATCCCACTCAAAATGCTGCTATATATGTATATATATATATATACATATATAGCTTTTTCATGCCCCACCATCTAGACTGTAAGACCCTTGGTAGCAAAAATTTTTGTCTTTACTGAATGTGTCTCCACTGTCTACCAGGTGTCACTATGTAGAAGTTTCTATGGTAAGGATTCAATTAATCCTTGTTGAATGGATGGATGGATGGATGGATGGCTAGAAAAGTGAAGATATGATAACTGAACTCAAGGAATTTATGACCCTGAGGGAGAGAGTAAAAGAATACATAACTAGTTAAAATATCAGGCAGCTGGTGGTTTATTCTCTGATTGTGACCCCTGCCCTTCCATCTCTGTTTCTGTACTCTGTGGTCCACTATGCTGTCAGAAGCTCTAATTTAAATATCTGTCATCATGGATACACATGAGGGAAGCCTCACAGAGAGAGTAGAATGTGGGCTGGGGTTAGAGGAAGGGCTGGTTTGTTAAAGAGGGGAAATACACCTTCCATGTTTCTGTTATGTAGGCTTTCTATCCTCAGTCCTTTTCCCTACCCTCTTTACAAACACTTGGAACCACATTCATTTATCTGATTTCAAGTGCCAGGCTATCTTTCTATATAAAACTTCAGCTTTATATCTTCTTCATTTACTTACTGGGCATGTCCATCTGCATGTTCATTCTTTCACTAATGGAACTAATTATATTTATTCTTATTCTTTTCCATCTCCAAAAATCTCTTTCTTGGTTACTTTTGCTATACTCTTTGTGTCTACAAAATATTGTGGCTGCAAGATTTTGTACATTTCTCCCCCTAGCCTGCAATAACCTCACATCTTCCTTGTCCATGTAGGGAAGTTCTATCATCCTTCAGTAATCAGCTGAAAATTTACTGCTTCCTTGATGACGGAGGCAGAAGG
This sequence comes from Cabassous unicinctus, assembly GCA_029593785.1. NCBI lineage: Eukaryota > Metazoa > Chordata > Mammalia > Cingulata > Chlamyphoridae > Cabassous > Cabassous unicinctus. The sequence goes on from JAQZBX010010153.1 coordinate 14,638, forward strand.
AACAACAGTCTTGAGATCAGAGATGTAATGTTGATTTTATTATAAAGTAAATGTAAAGTAAATATAATGCTTTTGGTTGGTTTGTTGAATAAATATGTAAGAGGAATCTGTGAACATGAGTGAGTCAAAATGACTAGCGGTACCTTGGGAAGTCCAAATCACAGCTAACCCTACATGAATCGAGTACAATGAGAGAAACATGTTCCACTGATCATACATTTATTTTCACATTGCTTCGAAAAAATTAAGGGCCTACTATATACTAGTCCCTGATTTATTTGGCCTTCTTTGACACTCCAAATTCTAAGACCATTTAATTATCACTTGTGTCTGAGCCATACAAACAGAAGCCAAGTGAAAAATTCAGGTAGTAATTCAGACACAAATATCTGAGCATGTTAAAATTACACATCCTTGGATTTAACCCCAAATCAACTGAAAAAGAATTTCTGGGGATGAGGCCCGGCCATCTGCATTTCAAATGAATTTTGTTTGTGCAAAAGTCTTCTCAGGTGCTTGAGAGCTATTGCATTCTATTACATTTCTTCCCTTAGGTGTTAGTGATTAATGGCTTAGCCCACCCTTTAGAGACTACGCTGGGAAAGATATTATGCGCTGGGTTCTGTAATCCAGTAGGGGTTGCAGCTGATTGCAATTTCCTTGAATTCCTTCTTTCCTGGTTTAGTGATAAAAAGCTGCTGAAAAAGGAGAGAATTGATGTGAGAAAATGGGGCATCTCTTAGTGAACTGAATTCCAGTGTTTGTCCTTTTAAAATGTATATTTTATTAAAACAGCTTGGCTAAACATATATCTTTGGGCAGAGGTCTTAATATACAGTGAGACAAGTGGCTGGAAAGCAGTTACATAGACAAAATTATCGTTCTAGCAGTGGTCACATTACCATTCCTTCCAGGTTGCTGACAATGGCATGCGCCTTTTACTCTGAAAATCCACATTCTTTATAATATTGGAAATAGTACTGTTTTTGATCATACAAAAATGACCTTACATTAAAAGTCAAACTACTTTGTTTTCCCTCAAATTCACCCACATATTAACAGACTAAAATATGGATGGAGAGAGCAGAAATAAAACGATTGAAAAAAAGATACCTGTGTAGGTCACCCTTCTGATTGAAATAGAAATCACACCAAACTCATTCAAACTCTTTTTATTGAAAATGTAATCTGATAAAATTCCCTATTGTTATACACTATAGAGAAATCTGAATACATTTTGAAGTCATGCATGATTTCATTTTAATACTTTCTATTAAAATAAAAGGAACTTTTTGGATGAGTCTTTTAAAATAACTTCAGGATGATAGTTGATTTTCCAAGCTTGTCATCTCCAGTTGAAAATGGGTGTGTGGGACTTGCTAGCTCTCGGCAGTAATATACATATCCCTACCATCAAATTCTCCTTTCCACATTTTGGAATTATAAGCGGTATGATTAACAAGTAGAGGGAAGTTTAAGGAATTTGTTTCCTTTTGAGCATTCTGATTTCTGAAGACTTTATAGTAAGTGTAATTTCTTTTCCTCTAGAATCCTTCTCTAAACCATATTAGTGTTCAGGCTAGAATCACTCAGAATTATGTGTGTATCCCAATTCCATTTTCACTTGTTTGAATTTTAAAGTAAATTCCCCAAGGTCTTAACAGGCATTTTTATTGTGCCCAAATTCCTAATTAAAAAATTGAGGGTTAGGGAGTCTTTTAGAAGCACATGCGTTATTCTATTTAAAGTGTTTTTTTTTACAAGGTCTGTCATGTGCAAAGTATTTAATAAGATAAAATAATGGTAGTTATTGTTAATATGTGTTGGATTTTCAGTTAATTCTAAGTTTTTATATAGAGCAGAGAGCTGAAATCTGTTAAGAATATCTGGGTTTAACACCTTTCTTTACAATGAGCTTCTATTTGGAAGCCTCGGTGTTGGAATATAAAGTAGATTGTAAGGAACTAAGAAGATAAATATTGAGAAACAGAGTAAGATTCTAAGATGCATGTTGAAGGAAATTCCAAAATGGAATATGAGATTCTTATTTTATCCAGATGCATTATAAAGTGGTTTCTAAGGAAATGTTCTACCTAGAAAAGTGTAATTCCAGTGGTCAGTGGTTTTAGACATCCCACACTTGATTTAAAACATTACCTTAACCAAAGGTAATCCCAAACTTCAGATGAACTCATATCCTCCTAAGTCACTTAAGAATAAGCCACGACCCATTAAGAAAATGTTGCAGATCTGAACCAGGTTCAGACCTCTAGATGGATGATGAATCCTAGCGAGAAAGCCTGCCTGATATATCTTCATATCTTTACATCTCTTATGTCTAGATTAGACTGAGCACACAGGAGACAATATTGAATTGCATAGAATTTCCTATTTTATCTTTATGTTTAAGCCTTTTTACTTCAAGAGAATTGAAATCATTTCATTTACTTTTATCTCTTTTTTTGTTTTTGTTTTTTCTTGTGGACTTTTCTTCCTGCATTATATATAGGCTTTTCCCATGTGTGTGTCTCAACCAATTGAGAACACATATACTCCCACTATGAAATAGAAAATTTGAGACTTCACTAGTAAATTTTACCCTTATCATTTCAGGATTCATCTCATTCATCAGCAGCAATATCAAGTATTTCTTTTTAAAAAATCTAGTTTTTGTTATTTCTTCTTTCACCACCTGTGATTCTAGTTTTTTTCTAAGATGAATTCTTCACTGTTCAATGATACTTTATACTTTTCCTTGATTTCTGGTTCTAGTCTTAAGTATCTAGTATTGCATCTTTTTTTAGAATCGTACTAAACAGTTGAACAATTAGGACAAGAATGACTCATGTGTATGAGAAATGTACGCTTACCACTGACTATTGAACATGGTGCAGTGTGTTCTTTCCTGTCCTTGGAAGAAATTTGGGGTGATGTTTTAAACTTTGTGAGTTCTAGTAACAGGGAGACTTCATTTCAACATTTTCAAAATAGCATTGCATGCAATATCAAAATTCCCAGCAAAGGAAAGCCCAAACAGAAAATGACACTCTCTCTGAGCTGAGAGCTGAAGATGGGGGTTTGATAACAGTGCAAAAGCTGGAATTTTGAAGAGTGAGTGCCAGAGAGGTAGAAACTATACAGAAAAAGAGTTTGAGAAATTTGTCTGTGGTACTCCTTGAGTCTTGAATACAAAGCTACATAAGCATAATGGCAGGCTTCAAGAGGCCAGGCAAAGAAAAATTAATGGGGAAAGAATAATTACTGGACAGCCATAGCTGTAACTAACACAGGGTCGGGAAATATTTGATTTCTGAACATCCGGACTGCAGAGACCTCACTGAACACAAAGTCACTCTGTAGAGAAACCAGAAAAATTACACATTAAGAGTAGGGCTCAACTAACCACAGAGTAATGGCTCCTCTAGACCTGCCCTAGCAATGTTTTAAAAAGTTAGGGCTGAGAGGCTCAAGCTGGTCTGTGATTCAATTAATTGTTGCAAAACAAAACTGAAGACAATAAGAAATACAACAAAATCTAGATATAGCAACTAAGAACCCAATTGCTCAGCATCCAAACAAAACTTTAAGACATATAAAGAAAAAGAAATATGTGGCCTACTATAACCAGGAGAAAAAGCAGTCAATAGAAACCAACCTAGAAATGACAGAATTGATGAAAAATCACTAAAAAATTTTAAGGAACTATATAAGCATAAATAATCATATTTAAGGATAGAAAATAAAAATAAACATAAAAACAAACAAAATAAAAAAATTCTGAGAGAAATTGGATATATATATATATAACATATCAAGGTCCTATAGCTAAAAATAAGTTCTGAAGTGAAATTTCACTTAATGGGCTTAATTAGGCATTGCAGAAGAAAGAATCAATAAATTTAAAAGGTTTGCAATAGCGACTACCCAAAATAAAGCATAGAGATTAAAAAAAGAAGAAATAGAAAAAAAAACAAAAAAACAAAGTCTCAGTGACCCGTAAAACAATCCCAAGTGGTCCAATATATATGTAATTAAAGGTCCAGAGGAGAGGAGGGCGTCAAGGAAGGAAGGCAGGCAAGAGGGAAGGGAAGAAAGACAAAATAAGTTCTGTTATCAGCAGCTCTATACTGAAAGACATATTAAAGAAAGTTATTCAGCTTGAAGGAAATTATTCCAGATAGAAACAGTGATCTACAGAAAAAGAAATAAAAATTGCTAGAAATGATAGATATGTGGGTAACCAAAAACAGTGCATTTTCCCCTCATTTAATTTTTTTCTTTAAATTAATATGAACTGAGTAAATAAAAATAAAGGGGAATTGTGAGTTTATAACATATGAGGAAAGAGAGTGCAAGATAGTACTACCACAAAGGACAGGACAAGAGAAAGGAAAATGGAAATATAGTATTGTAAGACTTTTTTCATCATATGTGAAGTGGTATAATATTATTTGAAAGTTCACATTGGTAAGTTAAAGACAAATTTTGTAGCCCTAGGCCAAAGAATATAACAACAATAACAATAAAATATTTATTGCTTATAAGTCAACAGAAGATATTAAAAACATTCAATTAATCCAAAAGAGGGTAAATTTAAAAGAAAGAGAGAGAGAAAAAAAGAAGGGAATGGGCAACATACAAGATAGTAGGTTGTTTAACACAATAGCAAAATTTACATAAAAAATGAATAGACTAAATCCTCAAATAAAAAGGCAGAGTGTGCATGACTGGATTAAAAGAACCGATGATAATCTAGTTATATATATTTAAAAAACACTCCCTTTATGAAGACAAAGTGAGGTTAAAAAGGGAAATGATTTTAAAAAGTGGAAAATAGTAGAAAAAAATATATCATGAAAACTCTAATCATAAGAAAGCTGGGGTAGGTAAATTAATATCATAAGGAAGTTGGATTGGCTATATTAAAAAGACAAAATAGACCTTAGAACAAAGAATATTATAAGTGATAAAGATGAATATTTCATTCTGATGAAAAAGTCAATTCATCAAGAAGATATAATAATTCTAAATATGTATGACTCAATAAAATAGTTTCAAAACACATGAATTAAAAACTAAAAAATTGAAAGGAGAAATAGACAATTTCAAAATAGTTTGAGATATTAACATTCTTCTTGCAGTAATTGATAGAAAATGTAGAGAGAAAAATAGTAAAGATATAGGATTCTGATAAGCCTGATAGTTATATTTTATCAACCAACTTAAAATGTCTTTGAATATACATTCTTTTAAAACACGTGGAGCATTCACCAAGATAGACTATACTCTGGATATTAAAAAATTCTCAACACAAAAGAATATGCTCTCTGATCACAAGATAATTTATAATGCAAAATAAATAAATAAATCCAGAACATTCCCAAATTGCTGTAAATAATACATCATGCTTATAAGTAACCTATGGGTCAAAGAAGAAACTACTAGGAAAATTAGAATACATAAGAATATATTTTGAAATATGAGAAAGCAAACACAACCTATCAAAATGCATGGGGTGGAGCCAAACAAGTATTTAAGAAAAATTTAAAGTGTTAAATGCTTATATTAAATATAAAGGGTTTAAACCAGTGACCTAAATTTCCATGGTAAAGAAGCTAGAAAATTAAGAGCAAATTAAGCCCAAGGTATATAAAACAAAAATTATATAACAAAGATATGACTGAGTATAAATGAAATAATAAATAGACAAACAATATAAAAATCATTAATGATATCAAACGATGGTTAATGGAAAAAGTAAAAAAAAAATTAGAAACTCTTAACTAGGCTAATCAGGAAGAAAAAGAGAAAATACAGATTACAAATTTCAGTCACGAAATAAGGTAGTGATAGGCAATTTCATAAAAACAAGTTCCACAACTTGGATGAATTGTCCAAATTTCCTGACATTCTTAAATTGCCAAAACTGACCCAAGAAGCTATAGAAATTCTGAATAGGTAATTACAGTTTCTTAGAAAGAAAACCACAATCACATATAGCTTCACTGGTGAATTCCACCACACATCAATCTTACACAAAAATCTTTCATATAACAGGAGAGAAAGCAATGCCTAACTCATTTTATGAGCCTATTATTGCCCTGATACCAAAACTAGGAAAACTTATTACAAGAAAACACATACACACATATACCCATACACACTACCTATCAGTATCTCTGCTGGTACATTATCTTACATTTAACAGCCAGTTTTGCAGTTTCTTTATGGAAGGGAGGGAGTACCTGTTTTGTAGCATTTGCCAATTTATGTGGTATAGATAGTACATTTCAATCAGCTCACCAATTTCTTAAAATTTTAACAATTGGTTATTAGCCAGTACAAGCCAGTTCCAATAGACCACTGAGAATTTTTCATTTACATACATCTACACTCTTAAGAAAATTTTAGAAATTTGAATAAAAATGACATTAATGGACCCAGTGGTTCTTCTCCCAGGAATGCAGGGTTCTTTTTTTTTTTTTTAACTCTGAAAATAAATCATCAGATTAATACAATAAGGGAGAAAAAAATCACATGCTCATTTCAAAAGATTAATACAATAGAATTCAACACTCATTTACAGTAAAAATTTTCAGCAAACTATGACTAGAAAGGACTTTCCTCAACGTGAAAAAGGCCGTCCATAAAAAACAACAACAACAAAAACAAAAATCTTGCAGCACACATCATACTTAATGGTGAAAGACTAAATATTTTTCCTGGCAACCATCAAGCTTGGATATTCGTTCACATCTTATTTTCAACATTCTACTGCAGGCTCTAGCAAGAATAATAAAGCAAGAAAAAGACCTAGGGATTGGAAATAAAGATATAAACTGCTTTTATCCATAGGCAGTATAAGAATAAGCATAGAAAATCTTAAGTCATACACAAAATCATTGGAACTAATAAGTGAAAATGTCAAAATCACAGTATATTTGGTTAATATACAAATATATACCATATTTTTATATTCAAATAACAAAAAATGGCAAATGAACTTAAAAACTAATATAATTTGCTATAACATCAAAGACATAATCAGCAGAAATAAATTTAGTAAAGTATGTTTAAGACCTGTACTCTGAAGGCTACAAAGCATTGCTGAAAGGAATTATTATTATTATTATTTTTTAAAGATTTATTTATTTATTTATTTATCTCCCCCTTGCTGCTTGTGTTTGCTGTGTCCATTTGCTGTGTGTTTTTTCTGTGTCTGCTTATCTCCCCCTTGCTGTGAGGTCTTGCTACATCAGCCCACCGCGACGCGCAGGCCGGCCTGCCCTCACAAGGAGGCCCCGGGAAGCGAACAGGGGCCTCCCATATGGTAAACGGGAGCTCTATCGATTGAGCCACACCCGCTTCCCTGAAAGGAATTAAATAGTACCTAAGAAATGGAAAGATACACCATGCTCACATTGGATACTCATTGTTTTTAAGTTGTAGATTTATCCCAAATTGATTCATAGAGTCAACAAAATAGCAAACAAAATCCAAGCAAGCTTTGTTTTTTAAATTTTGGTAAAAATTAGCAAATTGATTCCAAAATTTATTTGGAAATTCAAAGGATGCAACAAAGAAACATGCTTTTAAAAAAGAACAGATTTGGAGGACTTACATGACCTCAAGACTTACGATTAGTTACATCAATAAAGATAATGTTTTACTGGTGTTAATATAGATGTATAGATAGGTCAATGCAATAGAATAGACAGTAGGGAAAGAGACCCACACATATATTGTTGATAGATTTTGACAATGATGTCAAGGTGTTTCGATGGGGGAAAAGAGTTTTTTCTACAAATAATGCTGGAACTCTGGATATCTGTCTGTAGGAACACAAGAAAACCTCTACCATTATCTCACACCACACAAAAAAAATTAACTTGAAATGTATCATAGACTTAAACATAAAAACTAAAATGCTAAAACTTCTAAAGAGAAGAAAAAAAGAAGACAATCTTCAATCTTCACAATCTTGGGATATGCAAAGAAGCAAGGATACTATTAGGCCACAAAAAAAATTACTAATAAAGTCAACCATGTTGAATTGTATTCATCAAATTTAAAAACTTCTCTGTACATCATTAATAAAATAAAGTTGAATAGTATCCATGAAAAAGAAAAGTTTAAATCCTAATTCCCGGCCCTGTGAATGTGAATTTATCTGGAAATAGGGTCTTTGAAGATATTAAAGATGAGCCAGAATGAATTGATGAGCCAGAATGAATTGGGGTGGTTCCTCATTCAATATGACTGATGCCGTTATAAGAAGGAAAGACCTGGACACAGGAAGACTGACAGAGAGAATGCCAAGTGACCGCTGAGGCAGAGAACACCATGGTTGCAGGCAAGTCACCACTGGCAGCCAGGAGAAAGGTGTGGAACAGTTTCTTCCCTACAGACTTCAGAAGCACGATCCTGCCGACACATTGATTTTGGGCTTCTAATCTCCAGAACCGTAAGGCAATGAATTTCTTTTGCCTTAAGCCACCCAGTTTATGGCCTTAGGAAACTACTAAGATAATATAGACGTAATTTGATAAGGGACTTTTGATCCTGAATAAATTAAGTTCAATAATAAGAAGGCAAGCAAACCCATAAAAATAGGCAAAGTTTTGAACAAACTTTATAAAAGAAGAAACTGAATGGCAAATAGGCATTGAAATGATGTTGCATGTCAGTAGCCATCATGGAAATTCAAACCACAGTGAGATTTCCCTAAACACCTACTTGAGTATTAATATAAACTACAAACAATAATCCAAACAAAGTCTACTACCAAGGGTTGGCAAAGATATGGAGCACCTGGAGTGCTCATATATTGCTAGTTTTAGTATAAAATGGTAATATCACTTTAGAGAACTACTTGGCAGTTTCATATAAATTTAAATATATACTTACTATACAATCCAGCAATTCAACTCCTAGATATTAACTCCAAAAAACTGAAAATACGTATCCACACAAACCTTGTATATAGATGTTCATAACAGCTTTAATCAAGGTAGCCCAAAACTGGAAATAACCCAAGTGCCCAACAAATGAATGAATAAACAAATGATGAATTTTTTTACAATACTAATCAGCAATAAAGAATGAACACTCGGAACACTCTAATCTCTCCATCTTATAACTCAGGGAAAATGCTGATCAAGAGAAAGTGAATATAATCCTGCATGGCTGATATGACTAAAATCTGTCACTGGTACCCTAAGAAAGAGAAATAGAAACTGATAGTACTTTTTCTTCTTGAGATCTTTCATATTTTCCTCAGAGACTCTTCCACTGCCAACCTCCAACTAGAACTCATTTGATGTAAATGGTGCCTTTTCCTAAAATCTTCCCAATTCAGCCCTTAGGCTTCTACTATTTGGGTCCCTAGGGTCTTCTAGGACTGGAATTCCTTTGAAGATAATCCCTCGTAAGGCTGCCACTTTATATGCATATTAAAAAACAGCACCCCATATAAATCGATGCATTGCAATAATCCTCTTACCCCAGAAAATTGAAAATGTAATTGGCATTAGAATTGTAGTTGAAGTAGGATTTTAGCCCCTATAACTGCACACCCACTCACCATTACCCTGATACCAGGCAAATCTCAGTGGCAAAGTCCCCAATGGTCCCAAGAAAACATATATAATTGTCCTGAATCTTTTCTCCAATACTATTATCTCATTTCCCTCCATCACATAACAGGGACAGGTTCAACTACTTCCTTTCAGATTTTTGAGTTGTGTGTCAAATATTGGTTCCTTTGTCTCTCAATCTCCAAGGCACACATGTCTTCTACAACACTATGGAAGCTCCCGTACTCTCAATTTAACTGTAGAGTGGCACATTAATGCTGCCTTCTGGCAACTCCACAAAACTCCAGAGCAGATGTTATTACTGGTTTCTTTGTCCTCAACAACTTTTCATAGACTGAAGGTTTGAGATTCTTACATAGGCAATCTAGCATCATGATTTAGAGCTCTGAGATTTATTGTAATCAATAGTACTTTTTTGGTCAAGTGACTGCCTCTAATTATAAGCAAATAGTAGGACTGTACTCCTAGCCTCTTTGAAGTTAGGATGGTGTGGCCTTCTGATTTTCTTTGCCAGTGAAATATAAATAGAAGTAATATGTGTACTTCCAAGTAGGAGACTCAATATTCAGCAAGCAATTTGTCCTGTCCCATTTCTCTGGCTAGAGTTATCATTAGCACATTTTGAAATGGAGCTTGGGTCCCTGAGTGTCTATGATAATCCAAGTCCTCATCTTCCACTCCTTGTAGACTTCTCTTGGGAAATGCAGCATGAGCAACAATCAACTTCTGTTTTGTTGTGACATGTTGGGTTTATTTGTCTTATGCACATAACCTAGGCTGCCCTGACTATTTCTGAGTATAAGTCAGCTTTTGCCACCACTGCCAAATCTATGAGATCAGCTGACACATTATCAGGAAAATCTGCATTTAAAATTCTGCAATTATTATGAATATCATTATCATTATACCATTGGAACAATCCTTTTGCAAGCATTTCTGGAGAAAAAATGCAACTAACAACTGCCAGGCTTATGCCAGTCACTATGCTATTCAAAAGGCAATTTTTTCATGCCCATTTTACTGAACTGAAAAGGGAAGTTTAGGCAGAGGCTATGTTATTTGTTCAAAGTCACAAAATGACTCAGAGGGGGACACAGATTTCATATCAAGTAATCCATGTTTACTAAAAATATAAGATGTATCTCATGGCTTTTCTGTTCAAATCACCTGTCTATTTGCCATAGGTTCCCAATTCCTTTGAAACCACACTAAAGCAGGCCTCAAAATCCTCAATGAATCCTAAATCACTTAGCATTTGAAACAATGCCTGGCTATATGTGACTCTAGTTCCTTCCATTCCTGAATTACTGAACTCTACCTAAATGACTCAAGTGTCTCAGTATTTCCAAGCACCAGGCAATCACGACCTCATTGCAGTCCTGAAGTTCCTGTTGTTGCCATGAAGAAACAACGAACATCAGAATGTTCCTCTTTATATTGTATTGACATCTCTCTCCCTATAGCATCTGTTCTTCTAAATTAAATGCTCTGTGAATATAACTCTTCAGATAAATTAAAGGCTGTCAAATGGAAGAAAACAGATATCTTGGTCTTTTCACATCTTCTTTTTTTTTTTTTTAATTTAAGCACATGCTGTTTCTAATAATATTCTCCTAATAGTCTCTCTGCTCCACTTTTGCCCATTTCAAATCTATTCTCCTCACTATATCCTGAAATTCGTTTGTAACATGATTAAACATACATGTTCAAAATACAACATAGGGCATTTTTAGGACATTGGAACTGTTCTGCATGTCACATCAAGGATGGGTACATGACATTATACGTTTGTCAAAGCCTATAAAACTATACAGAACAAAGTGTAAACCATAAATGATTAGTAGCAGTGCTTCAATTTGTTTCTTCAATTGTAACAAATGTACCTCACTATTGTAAGATGTGAATAATAGGGGGAAATGTGTATGTCGGTACATGGGGGTAATACGGGAATCCCCTATATGTTTGATGTAACTTTTTTGTAATCTAAAACTTCTCTACAAATAAAAGTTATGTTGATAAAAAAAAAAAAAGAATAAAAACACAAAACACAGCAATGGTTTTCCATTGCCCCAATAAAGAACAAAGTTCTCACCATATGTGTTCAGGTCCTGCCTACCTTGCCAGATTCATACATAGCCATATCAATCCTCAGTCTTTTAAAAGAAAGCTGCATTTGGGGAAACATGTGTATTTGTTGACTGGTGGAAGTAGCTACATCTCAGAAGCATCACCTTTGATAACTTGGAATATCCCACTAGCATTGTGACTGACATATACCATCTTCCTGTCCTCCACACCTCCTTTGAAATTGCAACAGTCTCTGGGTGACATGTTTTACCCTGCCTTCCTTCCTCAAGTAAATGCCTTTGCATACTTTAGACCTTACATATTCCCAGGGTGATCTGACCAAGTGAATGAGAACAGGGAAGTTGGCCCTATTTATGAATTTGTATGTATCTCTTTCTTTTCTCTCCCCTTCCATTCCCCCCACATCCTTACACAAAATTGGAACCTATCACATTTATAATCTTTACATGTATTGATTTTATTTCTCAGTTAAATTCTGTTTTCTCTCACTCTGAGTTAGTTTCATGGCTATAAATTCCATGGTTCCAAAACCATTTGTTTGTTATCCTTTGTAGCCCCTGCACCTAAAACAGTACCTGAGACAGAGTCTTATATCAACACCTATTTGTTGACTGAATGAACAACTAATATGATATTCTGGTCCTAATATTTATAACAATGCAAAAAGTATTGGAAATCCATATCAACAATGCAAATTAAAAATGCATGGAGATACCACTTTATACCCACCAGTATTATTTGTATACACACACACATCAGAAAAATGTGTATGTACTTTCTAAGAAAAATAAAAAGTGTTGACCCAGATGTATAGAAACTGGAACCCTATTACATTGCTGTTAGGAATGTAAAATGGCACAGCCACTTTGGAAAACACTTTAGCAGTTTCTTAAAAATGTTAAATAGAAATTTGCCATATGATCCAGCAATCCCACACCTGGTTATCTAGACAACCCCCGCGCCCCCCAAAATATAAAAGCATGGCCACACAAAGACTTGTGCACAAATGTTCACAACAGCAATGTTTATAATAAAAGTGTAAATAGTTTAATTGTCGATCAGCTGGTACACAGAGAAGCAAAATGTGCTCTATCTGTAGGGTGGAATACATACTATCTGGCAATAAAAAGGAACAAAGACTTAAAATAAGCTACAACTTGGATGAACCTCAAAAACACTATGCTAAGTGAAACAAGTCATCCACAAAAGACCACATATTGTATGTGTGATTTCGTTTTTAAGAATTTCCCAGAAAAGGCATATAGAGAAACCGTGAAAGTAGATTAGTGATTGCTTGTGGCTGGGGATAGAAAAAGGGAGTGGCAGCAAATGGGCAAAAGCCATCATTTTGAGCTGAAGGAAATGTTCTAAAAATGTATTGTAATGTGTGATGATTGCACAACTCTGTAAAATGACTAAAAAACATTGGATTGCACCATAAAATGAATGAATTTTATTGAATGTAAATTATATCTCAAAAAACCTGTTTAAAATTTTGAAAGAAATTAAAAAGATATTGTCAAGTTTATATTAACATTCACTTAGGAGAACTGCATACTCTATATGACCCTTTGAAGATTGGAGGAGTAGTTGCAAAATCATGACCTCAGAGCCTATCCACAGAATGTTCCTTTGGGCAATACTGTGCATAGGTTGACAGCTGACAGTATTTGGCATTTTAGGAGAGTCTCATATGGTAATCTGAGTGATCCTACCAGTATGTATAATGCTTTGCAAAAACCGTAGAAACTTCATTGAATCTTTGGAAAATAATTCTGTAAGTAAAGAAGGATAAACTCCTGAGGAAATTCCACATTTTTAAAAAATAGATATTCACACAATTCAATAAGTAGAGCCTGTACTTCCACTTACCCTTCAATAAAAAAAAAAAAAAAAAGAGTTGTTCAATCTTTTTTCCTAGTGAAAAGTGAAATCTTAGCCAATCTTCTGAAGAGAGTTACAGTAATTTCCTTTTATAAGAAGCCATTTAAGACTGAAAACAATTTCTCTGGACTTTTAACAGCTCATTAATTTTTAGTCATGAGAAGCAATGGGAGTTTATTTATTAGTGAAAATAGTAATTTTATTTTATTTTTTAATTTGAAATGGAAAATATTAAAAATCTAAGTAGACCTGAAACAGTTCTAAAAGACTCCCAACAGATTTCATGCGTGGATTTTCTTCTAATTTCTCCGCATTCCTCCTTTTAAAACCCACTTGCCAAAACCTCAATACCCACAGCAGTATGGGGTGTGGAGGTAATGCTTAAATGCTTGCATTGCTTTAGTTACCATGATTTTGCAGTTGGATATTTTTCAGCTTTTTTTTTTTTTTTTTAACATTTCTTCTCATGATATTTCCAATTAAATCCTCCAATATATTGCAACCTTGGTGTTTCTACTGGTTTACCATACTCTTCCTCCATCAGACCTAATATTATGATAAATAAAACATGTTTTCAGCTTACATTTTATTTATTGAAAATGCTTGTTCCTGTGCAAGAAATCAATAGGGCATTTGCAATGATCTTGCTTGACTCTTAAAATTCTAATTTCCCATCCCTTTGCAGGCTGAAGTGGGTGATTTGCCAGTGATAATTAAAAGTAGAGGTAAGAGGAAGGTTTTATCACTCCCTGATAATAACTAGTTCTGCATTCAATTTTTCCAACTATATGGACAAAAAGTAGCTACATTAAAAATGACCCAGGTAGAATATAATACAATATTTATAAATTATGTGATGCCTGAGACTTGCTTTAAAGAAATGCAAGTGGGGGAAATGTGTGAGGAAATAAGTTAAATTAATTGGCCAATAGTTGATAATTATTGAAATTCAAGACGTGAGTACGTGGTGGGCTCATCAAAATCTTCTGCCTCCTTTGATATATTCTTGATATTTTCCATAATAAAAAGTTAAAAAATAAATAACTTAGAGAGGTATTTTCCAATTACATCTCTTGTGTAAGATGCGCTACCTACTTGAATCTCTATTACCTTATCTGAATAATAGAATAGTAACATACCCCTTGTAGGACTGTCAGAAGAATTAGAGAAAGTGCTGTATATGTAAACAATATAATACATTACAAAACCTAAAGTTAGTAAATGGCACCTATGATTTAATTAGTGGGTCTCTAGAAGAAGGCATTTATGACATAATATATTTAGATACTCTAACAGAGCCTCATGTTCATAGTACTTAAACTATAAATTTGAATTTTCATCTCTCTAGGATACTCTAACCAGTCACAGTCAAGGATTGTCTGACAAACACGTTGAAAGAGATAGAGCCTTTAGAAGCTGCACTATCTGCATTCTTTAAAACTACTAGACAACATTTGAATATCAAGTACTTCTCTGGAAGGATTGACCCCAGTAGATATCACTCATTTTGTCATGCCTTGAATTCACTAATATCTTTGTAGGGCTCATGTTCACAAAGCCAGTCCTCCAACTGGCTGTCCTCCAACAGTCCTCCAACCAGTGTCTTATAGATGGAAAGTTCCTGAAATCCATTTGACTTTCTCAGAGCTCAACTGCAATTTGTCTATGGGGAAGGGCAGGGACTGTATGTGGTAATTCTAGAAAGCCAACAGAACAAAGAATAAATAAATCTCTGAAAATAGAGCAATGGACATTCTTGATAGTCATGATTGAGGAAGAATAGAAAATAACATTCTCAAGAATGTCATTTACTTACGAAAGATTAATTGAGCAAATATTTTTGTGCCAGGCCCCATGCAGGCAGTTTGAATACATTCTCTGAATGCCCCAGAAACCACATGGAGCAGTTACGGTTTTGCCTCATTTCATAGACAATACCTTCTCTTGGGTCTCAGTGTTTAGTAAGTTTGTCTAAGTCAGTCATAAAATTAGTAAATAGCAGAGTGGGAATTTGAGCAACTGATAGATTGAGATATTTTTTTGTTTGTTTTTTCTGTCTTGCCTGCTAAACACTGGGTTACAATCATATAGTAGATGCCCAGAGGCATCTGACCAGAAGAACTGACCACTAATATTTTCCTGCTCCCAAGAGAACTGGGTGGCCATGTGAAGGAAGATCCTACTGAGTTTTGCCATCCTATTTGGTTCATGAATTTTAGAATCTATAATCACAACATCACACTGATTCTAAACACATTTAGTTAATATAATTTGCTCTCTTTCCTGTGAACCACTGCCTTTGGTCTTTTTATAGTATCTAGGGCTGCTATAGAAATAAACACATGTGCTTTGTGGAACAGACAACACCCTCATCCCCCACCATTGTCAATCAACCAACCAACCATTTACTAGACCACTTTATGTATTATTTTTAGGTGGTACCAGAGATTGAACCCCGGACCTTGCACATGGTAAGCAGACACTCAAACCACTCCCCTACCACCTTATGTAATTTTTACATATTTAGCAAAAACAATGACACCATATAGAGTAAACCCAGTTGCCCAGTTGCTTCAAGTAAGTACACTTTAATATAATTATAGGTTACACATCTAAATCAAGAAAGATGAACCTACCTAAATTCAGTTCTTTACTGGCCAAGATATAAAAACATTGAGTATCATCTAGTGTTTCTCTGAAGGGGCTGACACAAAATCATAATCATAATGGATTGTAGACACTGGAATGTTTATAGGGCCCATGGCCACAAATTCCCAGTCATCCTCTCAGCAGTGGTCTTATAATTTTCCCTGAAGTTTTAGGAAGGTAATACAGCCTAGTAGAAACATACATAGACATTAACATCAGACAGCCTAGTGTTTCAATGTGGTTTCTATCTCTTTAGGAGCTATGTATCATCCTCCCTTCCTTCTTCTTTCCCTATTTCCTTTAATCCCTCTGTTTCTCTCTTCCTCCTTCTACTTTCCTTCCCCCCAGAATTAGTGCACTACTGCACCACTGATTTTCAGCAAACATGGTTCCTGTCACCGTGGAATCTTCTCTTTTCTATTGTCTCTCTTTTCTAATCTAACACAAATATATGGCATTTTGTAGCTATGGCATGAGTGATGGTGCTGTGAGAGTAGGCAATATGCTACTTCCCTTTAAGAATAGTTGTATGCTTTTGCCCTTCAGGGGCTAGAATATTAGATTGGAAAAGCGAACTAAAATATATAAACAAGTTGTTATTACAACATGAGGGTAAAGTGTGTGTTACCTCAGTATGTTGTAAATTCTGGGTTATTTTCTCTCATTTCTTCACCAGGTATTTATTAAAAACAAAGCAAAAGTTTCTCTGGACTAGGCGTTATAGATATTACACACAAAAAAGTCCAGCATAATTGCTGTTTTCATGGAGTTTACAATCTAGTTGGAGAGGCAGATGTTAAACAACAACAAAACAAAACTGCTTTTGTTTAATTAACATATTCAGTTAATTAAAATAATTGCATATGCTATATATAAAGGGAGCATAATACCGACCTGAAACCTAGTGAATCACTGTAACCTTGCCAATCATTTAATTGCTTGCTCTCAGATTCATTTCTTGACCGTCTATACTCTGCTCTGTACTACACGGTCCTGACCTGACACCTCCTGTGTTATCTGGTGACTTGACTGGTTCAGCTAATAAGAGGCAGTAGCTGGAGGTTAGAGGGCTGGAGAAAAGTGCCCACCAAGTATACACCTCCCCGTCTCTCCTCCTCAGGTAGCATATCTGGCAGCAGCTGACCTCCTCAATGGCTTCAGCTACCCCTCCTCTCATTTGGCCTATTGTGATTTTAGCTCTTCTAGGAAACCTCAGGCCCCAAACTGAAGTAATTTTGCATATTCCCTTTATAGCTTCTGCTTAGGGGTGGTAGTAGCTTCTTGTTACTAATCTGTAGGTTGCCTCCCAGTACTCTGACTGGCTTCTCAGTACCTTCCATCATCTTTGAAACATTGGCTGGCACTAAATTCCCTCTCTTTTGAATACTCAGTGTGGTTTCTGTTTTTTTGATAGGTCCTTGGTTAACATATTAAGTTTTGGATTGAGAATAGAAAGGACTTGAAAGCCAAGTTTGCTTTCTCCAAGGGAGCCTATCTAAAACAACAAGAGCAACAACAAACCCACAAGCTACAGCTTTCAACTTTATTAGTTTGGATACTAGAGGACAGAGAGTGAGAGTTTGAACAGTGAGATATAATAGAAAGTGAAAATTGCTATGGAGAGAAATAAAGGAGGGTAAGGGTTTGGGGAATTGAGGAGAAGAATAGAGAAAATGGGGCTCAATGAAGGCCTCACTAAAAAGGTGACATTTGCACAGATCTGAGGCAGATGAGTGTGTCAACCATTCAGATAAATGGGGGGGGGAGAGTGTGTCAGGAGAGAGATAGCAAGTTCAGTGAGCCTGAGGTGGAGATGCCCATGATGAGTTCAATGCACAGGAAGTAAGCCAGTGGGACAGAAGGGTGGTTGGAGTGAAGTGGATCACGGAAAGACTAGAAAGAGATGAGATCAGAGAGCTAAAGAAGGGACCTTTGGTTTAGTTTTATACAGTTTCTATAAGACCTTAAGACCTTTAGAAAATCAAAGTTCATTTTTCTCTTTTATATAAAATTGGGGATAATAATAACACCTGACAGAATTATAGTGAGGATGAAATGACATAGCATATGCAAAGTGCTTAACCCAGACCAGACACATAATGATATAAATTTATTACATTATTATTATTATCACTATTCATGCTTTTTCTGTTTTTTCATCCTGCAATGCTCTCCCTACCAGTAGAGATGATCAGTTTACTCGCTCTACCCTTACTTTCCTTGGAACACGATTTTGGGGTTTAGGGCAGTCGGTGGCTCTAGATCAAAGCACAACTTTCTCTCTCACCTGAGAATGGCATTAACTTAATTAGTAGTGTGCCCAGTGTTAAATGGTTAATTCCTTCAAGGGCAAGGTTCATGTCTTAAAAGATTTTTTCTCAAAAATCTAGCACAGAGGCTAGAATAAAGCTTACTGTCTGTTGAATGAAAATCTAGTTCCTCCAGGTTATCTAATTTGGGGAAATTAAGTAAATGTGAATGTCACCATTCATTTATACATAACTGAAAACAAAATCTCTCATTTTAACTGGGCTCTGAGTCAGTGGATATGATTTCTCAAAACCAAGGTAAAGCTACATCTAGAAACACAAAGTTAATCTGAATGTCTAGACAATTATTCAAATAATGATCATGATTTATCCAGGAATGCTTCTATTCTTTAGATTCTATTTTTATGAAGAGCAGGTTTTTTTCTTTGCCTTAATTATTCATTTTTCAAATTTATTTTTCAGCTACCATGTACGAGGCACTGTTCTCAGTACTGATTGCCTCAACTATCCATTTGATTTGGCCTGTGAAAATAAAGCCAAAAGAGATATTGAAAATGCACCTTCTCACTCCTAAATTCTTATTTTAAAGATCAGCAGTTGGTTTGTGTTCAAGTGTTTCTTTTTAAGTTCCCCTCATCTGGCTCCTTTCATTCTGGTGCATTCTCTTTATTATGTTCAGATCACTAGATATTCCCACTGTGTAACCTTCCACCTACCTACCTCGGGTCTGTCGCTATCTTCTACAGGCTTTTAAGCTCTCTGCAGAAAGATCAAATCATTAATGGTATTAAAGACATCACAGCAAAACTGTTATCTATGCTGGAAATGTCACTTGGGTAAAGAAAAGGAGATATTTTTAATTGGAATCTTTGCAGCTGGAAACCTCGACAGGACTGGGGTTTTGTGTTTCTTTATATTTACTGGAGTTAATGTATTTTACAGTGTGTGTTGGGAAATTAGAAGGACATTTCTGCATCTCGTTTGAGTCCTTTTGTGGTCTGAAAGCAGAATCTGTGCTTAACCAAACAGTCTTTTGAAACAATAGGGAATAAAAGTTTCTTCGCATTTTTGAAGAGAGCAAAGACAGTCGGTTTCATGAAGCATACGTAAACCAATTCTCCAGTTACCTAGCCCTGCAACTACATTCAAATGAGTCATTTCCTTTCACCTCAGTACCACAAACTCTAAAATGCGGGTGTGGGGGGCTAAATGAACCTTGAACAGTATGCCTGGTATAAAATAGATTCATTTTAGTCTTTAATCTGCCTTGTCTCCCTCTTCCTTTACTATCACAATGGTAAAGGAATGGAATGTGATTGTGAAAGAAGTTTGGGAATGCTCACTTGTGATTCCATTTCTAAGCTCATGGAGCCATAAAGTTCATAGGGTTCAGAAAGTTCATCTACTAAGCACGTACTTAATAAGAACTTTATATGCAGATATTTTTTCCAATAACCTTTACTATATATAGGGTATGGTAATTATATACCCATTTTATAGATCAGGTTTCTGAGGCTCAGATAGTCTTAAGGGATTTTTAAAAGCCATTCTGTTATTTAGCAGTAGCTCTGGGCACCCGGGATTCCTGACTCCAAAGCCAATTCTCCTGATTTTCCAAGGCATTATGAAGATCTTGATGATTGTCATGAATATGATGGTATCTATTTAAAAACTCTACATTATTTCATACTTACAAGTTCATTAGTCCTCACACAAACCTTCCTGCAGGAATTATCCTAATCTTACAGCCTAAGGAACAATTATTAGCACACTGATTTTGATCGTGCATTTTGGAATCAGACTGCTTGTGTTTCAATGACTTCCTATTTACCAACTAAATGTTTTGGGCAAGTTATTTAACTCTTATCAGCTTCAGTTTTATAACCTGTAAAATGGAGAAAATACCAATACTAGCTTCAGTGAATTTTCATGTTTGTATTGAATCTGTGCCTTCTAAGTGCTTGAATTGTAGTGAATACTTTCAAAGTTTGGTCTAATTTAGCCATTACATTAGTTTTATCATGCACTATTACAATCAGTTCCTACCTCTTATGTTGAGGAAAATCATCAGCCTCTTTTGGCAAATGAGAAAACTGAGAGGGAAAACAGTTAAACAACTTGTCCCATGTAATTGGCCTAGGGAGCCACATCTCTCTGTCTGTAGAATTCATGCTTTAATACTTTGAAATCTTTTCCTAGAAGAAACTTCCAAAATATGTTGGACCAGTAGAGGGAGAAGCAAGGGGGCCCGGGGGCCCACTCATTCTCTTCATCATGCCACATGCTAGTGTCACCTCTACTGTTCCAACCTGGCTACGGAAGCAGCTGATTGATATCTGGTTCATTCAGGTCTGGTGCAAGCCAAGGATGTAACCACTATACACATATATCCTTGAAAACAGCTTTCTTTACCTCTGAATATAAGGACTCAAGACTTGTGCAGTTGCAGTTCTTTCAGTGCCCTAACCTCCTGCAGAGCCCAGATTTCTCTGCAAAGCAATTTGTTTTCAAAGGAGTTGAAGGAAGAGTTTTGCCTCTTTTACAAGTGTGTTCTTTTTCATGTTGGTGGTGGGCCATTGAGCAGGTGGTGGAATTGAAATGCACTTACTGTCTGGGAAAACCCCAAAGGCAGCAATGCTGAGGGGCTGCAGGTCACTGTTAGTAACCAGAAGTGGTTCTGGTTTCTGCAGAATGATCCCATTGAGATGACAGTGGGGATGTGAAGATTTGAACAGCATGAATTCCCTTCCACTCTCTCCTCATCTAGGGAATATTCTGTACTGAGGGACCTCAGGTGGATTGGCAGAAAAGATGCAATCCATTTAAAAAGAGCATTTTCCTTCTCTCTGCCTTTAGTGTATAAGCCACCCTCAACATTAACTTTAATGGTCCTTTATCATCTTCATCTTCAAGTTTTTAAAGGTGTAAGAAATCCCAAATCCATCCCATACCTCTATCTTTTTCAGCTAAAACCCTGCAGTAAGTTTGAGGAGTTTGAGTAGACAGGGAATAACCTTCTGAGAGCTTATATTTACTTTTAATTCCAGGTATTCCCTCCCTCTTTCATCTACTAGCCCCACAGCTCAAATGTCTGTAATGTGAACAGCCTAAATTATGGGACCCTGGAGGTGAGGGATATAGTAGGTAGAGGAGATGCTTATTTGAAATACAGAATTACATGTCGTTCCAAAATGTAGAGGTATGGCCCTTTCTTCCTTCTGACAGATTAAGAACATGGTATCCTCTATGTCACCAAAATCAGGATTTCATAATGAAAAGACAAGGGCTTTAGAGTCAAAGTATTTGTAGTTTGAATCTTAGCTCTCTTGTGACCTTGGAAATATCCCTTCACCTCACTCAAGTTTCTACATATGTAAAATGAGAGAAGATATATAATGCACCTGGCCCATAGGAGGCACTCAATAAATGCTGATCAAACTCTACTCCAATCCTCATCTTCCCCTTCACCTTGGCCACTTCTCCCAGGAACATACAGATTGTGAGCCCTACATCTGTCAATTGCCATTTGTTAGCTTTGTGACTTAGGACAACCATTTAACTCAACCTTTCTGAGCTTCAGATTCTATACTTCTAGAATGAGGATAACAATATCTGCCTCATGGATCTTTGTGGGGGAGCAAATGAATCAAAGTGAAACCATCACTTTGTAAGCCAAGAAACACTATTTACTATGTGTTGATTATTGTTACAGAATACAGTTTTGTTTTGTTTTGTTTTTTTGCTTCAATGATTAAAATAACAGCCAGATATTTGGCACAGAGAAAACATTTATCAAATCATTAGGAAGATATTTAGCAAGATAAATCACAGCAATATTATGCAGATGGTTTTACTACTACGGTTTTAGTTGCTGTTTTTTCAGGTGACGAACTGAGTTTCAGACAGTTTAAGTAACTTGCCCAAGTTACACCACTAATATGTTATAACAGGGATACAACAGTCTGACCACTCTCTAAAAAGCCACTGCTCTAGACTGCCTTTCACTTTTTAAGAATTTTAATTTTTTGGTTAATTTAAATTTAGTTAAAGTATGGCTATCTATGTCTCTATTCTCTGTGCCATTCTTTAAAACTGACATTCATTGAGATGTACAGGAGCAAGGACATGTGCTAGACAGATGTTGAATAGTGGGCCTTTGGAGATTTATATTGGTATTTTAGCAATATTTTAAAGATGATTATGTTTCCTGGGTCACAAGGGTCTCTGAAGTAGCCTTCTAGCACTGGGAAGCACTGTTGAGAAGGAGTATAAAGATGGATTCTCAAGGTTAATAATGCCTCTCTCTTATCCTGAATGTTGAATTCTTTATTGATTTCTGCTGTAATTCTGTCACTATTGGCTTTCTGAAATGCTGGAATAACTTGAAACACTGGTGGCAAGTCATAAACTCCCTTGCTAAATGTTTTCTCATATGTAGATGATCTTAAAATGAACTCTCCCATCTATATAAGATTTCTTATTTCACATCAGCAAAATGAGATTTGAAAGAGTACCATTTTCATCAAGATGCATGATAGGATCTTAGAAGTTTGGTCAGTGTTCGCAGGAATGGGAATCGTAAAATATTTATACTCCTTCGATAAGAGCACACAACTTTTCAGTTGCTATTGATTAAACATTTGAAATAAATCTCTCAGCTTTCTGGGTTTTTTATTTGGTTTATTTTTTCCCTGCCCACAAGTAACATTTTCATTAATGGGATAATATGTTGACTCTAAAATCATTGTACAATATAAGAAAATGCAGAGATTGAAGGATACATTTATATAAATCATACTCGGAATCACTGAGTTGTTTTTTTTTTTTTCCTAACAGGGTACTTTGTAATATGTGGGTGGCTCCTCATTCAAGGCTGACTGTAGTATATTAGGGTATTTTAAGCATTTCTACCTTTTATTGCCCTTGTTTTATCTTGTCAGACCTTAACAATCACTCAATTTCTCCCAGGGTCTCTCTTTAGTTCCTTTTAAGGCATCAGTGCCTGCTGTCCCTCACTTTATAGTCTAGTAGCAGCAACAAGATGATAGTTGTCTAGCCAAACTGTTCCCCTTGCCTTGGATGAGCCCCCACCTTACCTTACCCGGGTAAAGCATGCACTTTTAATAGGGACACTCACCTTGAAAAATCAGCCCATCTTAACTTCCTTCAGAGTTGAGTATCAGTTCTGCTTCTCTGTTTTCTATTCTGTGTGCATCACCCTTATTGCCTTAGTTATTTGCTTTCTCATCTCAAGGCCTCTAATAAAGCAAAGGGCCTCATATTCATTGTTGATATGCCTGGGATATTGCTGCACTGCTCTGCTTTCCCCATCTTCATTATTGAGCACATGGCTATTACACATACGCATTCCCCTCCTACATAATCCTCTCTTTCTCCAGTTTTGTTCTCTTAGATTAGAACACAACTTCCTCCATTTGGTGAACACTATTCCTCTAAGACACAGTGCGGGTGTCATCTTCTCTGAGAAATCCTCATCGTCCTCCTCTCTTACTTAAATCTTATGGAGCTCTCCTTGTCTGTGATTTTATTGTGCCCTTTGAAAACCCCAGACTCAAAACAAGCAAACCAGTGATTATAGGATAGAGTCGGATCTTTAAAAGCATTATTGAGAAAATGGATCAGTATTTATTGAGTTCTGTATTTCCCATTTTGGCCTAGTATCTGTTCCTGATAATCCATAGGAACTCAGTCAAGTTTTGTTAAATGTAGTTGAATGAATGAGTAAAAGGAAAAATTTGTAAAAGATAGCTTCTGTAATATTTCACTATGACACTTTTTTTTTTTTTTAAAGAGGTACCGGGGATCGAATGAGGGACCTTATATATGGGAAGAAGGAGCTCAAACTATTGAGCTATACCCACTCCTCCACTATAACACTTTTTGACAACATATTGAAAAAGAGTAAGAATGTGAAATTATATGCATTTAACAATTATATAAAACAATATTTCTTGACTACCTGCTACATGCCAGACACTGACTGGCTATATATTTTTGCTATGCAGGTGATGATAAAGTGAGGTGCAGGGGAAGCACATTGTTACCACCTGAAAATTATTATGTAGCAAAATCAGTGGTTTTCTCTCATAGTAATACAGATGTAGCCCAGTGGTTGAGTAACCATGTTCATGTATCATCTAAATACTTTGGGAATAAAATGGGTTGCTATTGACAACTGTTATGCCAGGACAACAGGCATAAACTTACACTCACCCAGGAAAACTGTGATGAAAGGTTACCCTACCCTGGAGAGGAAAAGGCAATGCTTTTACGGCCACCACTCTCCCGATGTGAATTTCAAAAGGCAGGTGTGATGGCCAACTCTATGAAGATCCTCCCTGTGGCAGTTGGGTATTGTTTATGAATTCCAAAAATAGATATTGGATTGTGTTTGTAAACTGGTCTGTTCCTCTGGGTGCATCAGATTGTATTAGACTCAAAGGTTTCACTTTTACTTTATTAAATCTACAGTAGGACTTTTATTTGACCATGTCATTAGGGCAACTGGGTTTGAGACCCCACCTACAGGTAGCCTACAGCTGTGGACTATATAAATGGATGCTTGATCAAACAGAGGGAAGTAAACACACAGAGAAGGAGAACACAGAGTTTAGCTTTGGACGCTGGAGTCCTGGGAAGAGAGCCAAGCCTTTTGCCTGATAGTTTGCAGCTGAGGAGACCAAAGCCCTGAACAACCAAGAAAGCCTGGAAAGAAACGAGCCCTGGGGAGAGAGAAGAGCCTTATGCCAGCCTATAGCTGAGATCAGCAGGAGCTGGCACCATGGAGCTTTAGGAGGAAGAGGAAGGCTGAACCCTCGCAGAGACCGGCAGCCATCTTGCTCCAAACATGTGGCAAAAGACTTTGGTGAGGGAAGTAACTTATACTTTATGGCCTTGTGACTGTAAGCTTTTACCCCCAAATAAATACCCTTTATAAAAGCCAACAGATTTCTGGTACTTTTCATCAGCACCCCTTTAGCTGATGAATACACTCCCCAAATAGTGATTTTACATCCAAATGTCTGTGTTTGCCTGCGAACCTGATATTTTTCTTAACTGCTTGCTTCTACAAAGCATCATTACTGCAGTCTAATAGATTCCTTCCTGCAGACCTACCTTTACAAATGATCATCTACCATATTGCTACTCTTCTGGATTCCCTCTGCACAGAGTATGGAAGAGTATGAACATACTTGTTAGGGATGCTAGGACTTGGACCTTTCCACAAAAACTGCATGCATTTGTGTGTGTGTGTGTGTGTGTTGTATCCTGATGTTGCCAGCTAAGATAAAAGATAACTTTTCTTTTTTGACTGAAGAAAAATAGGTTCTGCTGTCCATGAGATTTTGTCATGATCACAGGCTAAACAATAGTAATGTAAGGCTTTTAGAAGCACACTTAACTTCCCACCCATCCCCCTAAAAAATCAGAACTATCAGTGACTCTCTATTGCTCTGGAGAATATATTTCTCTGGATAAATCTGGTGCTGAATAGTGAGAAGTCTGTTTATATAATATTTTGTATAAATGGTTGCAATAACTCCTCACTGCATTACTGCATCCACGGTCTATACAAGGAATCTATACATAACTGTGTGCCGTACTTTGTCCAATAGTTCAGTATGAAATGTGGCACAAACATTTTGTGATTGCCCTTTTCCCCTGCAATCGGAAACTGTAACCACCACCATGTGAAGAAATCTGGGCTGGAGTTCTGGATGATGGGAGACACATAGAGAAATCATCCATATTGCCCAGCTGATATTAAGCCAATTGTCACATTTGTTAGCAGGCCATGCTAGACCTTTCAACCCCACATGAGTCAGCTCCAATAAGAATAACCAATGATATATAGAACCATGAGAAAATATAAATAGTTATTGTTTTAAGTAACTGAGCTTGGGGTGAGTTTATTACATGCAAAAAAGCTAACTGATAAATCAATACCTTTAAAAATGTTTGTTTTTGTTGTTTTTTGTTTGTTTGTTTTTTGGTGAATTAAACTGAAAATGTAGCATTATCTTTGGGACCAGATGGCTGGCAAAAGCTGGAAAAGTGATGAGGAAACTTTTAGTAAACTAGGAAAAGCAGCAAAGATACTGTTTCCTTCTTTAAAGAACAAAGTGGTGAGGTCCCATTGCAGGCTGGAGAGATGCTCACTTGTGTTATAGTAGCAAAACAATTCACAATATGCCTTTGGTGATGTGAAAGATAAAAAGGCACCTAATGAATTTGTGGACCTTAGCAAGATACTTTCCAGACAAATGTTGATAGTGTCAATTTTCTTCAAGAGAGAGTTGAGCACAAGCAAAACAACAACAAAGAAATATTCATTTTATAAACATAAATTAATGGAATTTTGGATGCAAGGCTTGCTTTCTGGACTAGAAAAGAAAACTTGTTCTCAATTCTTGTCCATCAATACAAGAATTGTCAGTATTACTTTGCCAATATTATCAAAGTAAGAAAGGCAGAAGTCAGCATGTTAAATCCAACTTGACACCTGTTTTTCTAAATAAGTTTTCAGTGGAATACAACCATGCCTGTTGTTTAACATATTGTTTATTGGCTGCCTTCTCCCTAGAAAAGTTGAGTTGAGTAGTTGTGACAGAGAACAAATGGCCTAAAAAGCCTTTTCTGGCCCTGTACAGAAAACATTTGCTGACCCCTGGCCTAGAGTAAAGATCAAATCAAGGGTGTGGCTGTAAGATCCTCTTTTAAGATATCTGAAAGATTTAAGGTTGTTGTCACATAGCATCTCTTGACTAAAAACAAATCTTCAGAGCAAAGTCTAAAGCAGACTGACATTTTACAAAGAAGTCAGGGGTCTTTCTCAAAGGGGATAACAGATGTGGATCTTGGAGACATGGATCTGATTTAGATACATAAGAAACCTACAAAATATTTAAGATAGTTCTACAACTGAAAACTCCAGCAGCATGCACTGAAAGGGACTGTAGCAGTTTGGCAGTTTGATGTAATTAAGAATTCCAAAAATACATATTGGATCATGCTTGTAAACTGATCTAATAATCTGGGCATGATTAAGTTATGATTAGGGCGTTAACTGGGCCACATCAGTAGGGCGCTGAGTCCCACCCCTTGGTGGGGTGGGAATCAAATATAAAAGGCACGGCAAAGAACAGTGTTGAAGCAGTTCTGATGTTGGAATTCTGGTGAGGAAGGAGAGAAGGCCCCAGGATAGAGACAAGTCATTCGCCTGAGAGTTCACAGCTGGCCTTGTGGAGAGAAGCAATGCCTAGAGAGCCTCATAGTCTACAGCCGACCTTGTGGAGGAAACAGTGAAGGTAAGCCTGGAGAGAAATGCAGCCCCGGAAGAGAGGAAGCCAAGAAGCCTGAGCCCTGGCAAATGTCAGCAGCTGTCTTGCTCCAACACGTGGCAATGGACTTTGGTGAGGGAAGAAACTTACGCTTTATGGCCTGGTAACTGTGGACTTCTACCTCAAGTAAATACCCTTTATAAAGACCAACCAATTTCTGGTATTTTGCACCAGCACCCCTTTGGCTGACTAATACAGGGACTAAAACAGCTATTTTTAAAAAGGCCTCAGGCATATAGCAGACTGAGAAAGATATTCAGCTGAAAACATGGGAAATTTCTTGTAGGAAACAAAAGATTTCTCAGAAAGCAGACCCAAGGAACCAAAGGGCAGAGCCAAGAGCAGTAGAGAACTGAGATCCATTCTCAAGAGGTGGAAGCTGGCTCATTCTCTGTCCCTAGGATAAGGAGACCTTGCAACAAGTGTCCAGATAGATTTCGGAGTCTGCTAGAGTCTAACAAATATCCCCTTGTAAAATAGGAGTCTCTAGTGCAGTTATCCTGTTGAAGTTTCATCATAAATGTTGGGCGTGTAAGGTGTTGATAATATGTCTTTTTAGTTTGTAGTATCCTAATTGAGAGGAGCTGTAACTGAGGTATCTCATCTGTATCCAGATTGGTTGCCGAGCACAAAAAGCCATAATATGATGATACGTAGGGCAAGTCCTGTAACAAAGGCCAGCATATATTGAATGTGGGAGGAATGTGAAAGATTTGTGGCCAGGAGGTAGACAGCAGTAGACTGCAGAAAATGGCCATAACATCTATATTGCTCTTTCTATCAGAAATTGAACTCTTTTTTCCCACCCCCATGAATCTGGACTGGCCTTGGGCATTGTTTTGACTAAAAGAATGTGGTGAAAGTGATACTGTTCAAGTTCCAGGCCTAGGAATCAAAAGAAATGGAAGAGTCTACTTTCAGTCTGGGAACCCATTCACTACCTGAGTTCAGAGTAGCCTTCTAGAGGAGGAGAAGCCATATGGATTGAGTTCCCAGCTGCCACAGCCAAGGCCCCCCGACCAGAGAATGAGCCAAGGTGAGAAGAGCTGAGCCTAGACTGGATCAGAATACCATCAAGCTAAGCACAGCCCATTTAGCTGATGCACAGAATCATGACTAACTTAAAGGTCTGTTTTTGTAAACCATTACAGAGTCCCTTTATTGGGAGGCAATCAACTTGGCAACACTCTGGAGCATACTGCCTTAATCAGAATCCTGGATTCACCACTTAATATTTAATTGACCTTGACTAAGATATTTACCCTCCCCTGCCTGTGTCTTTTCTTTCTGCAAAATGGAGAGACTCAGAGTATTCACCCATTAAGGAATTTGGGATTGAGTGAGAGTCAGCATGTTAAGCACTCATATGGTGTAGTTCTTGTGCTTGTTTTTGTTGTCGTTTTTGTTATATGACATATGTGTAAGTTAGTGTTTACTCAGGGCAAAATTTGGGCCCTGAGATACCAAGGGCAAACTGGAGATTCTCTGCCACATAGAAAAGAAAGAGTAGGTGAGGTATGATACGACAAAGTGAAATTAAACCACCTCTGTTCTATAAATGTGTTTGGGACACTCAGGTTGTGTGTTCTAGCTGAAAAATTGTAATACTTGCTATATATGGAGCTCACTACAAGCCAGACACTTTATGCACATTATCTCTAATTCCTACAATTGTAATAGTATGTACTCAAGAATGATAGCTATGGAGATCAAGGCACGATGGTGTCAGTTTGGTGGGCACTCAACATCTCTCTCGCAGAGGACAGCTGATTGGGGACAGGATCCTGCCCGAGTGGTCAGTTCTGGGAGCCCACGGAGTGAGAACATTAGGGACATTGATCTGGAGGGAGCTGGACAGTGAGGTGGATTGCTCAAGATAAAATCGTGAGTTCTTCCCCAGCTGGCTAAGCCCCACCCTCAGGGCAAAGGGCTAGGATGACCCCCAACTCCCGCCAGTAATCCGTGAAAGGGAGCATTCTCCGAGAGTTGGAGGGTTCTGGCAGAGGGTGGAGAGTGGTTTCCTTTCTGTGGGTTTGGCTGTCTGGACCCCCTTGCAGGTTTGGGGAGCAAACCAGCTGGTTTGAAATGGCACCAGGCTGAGGGGAGAGGCAAATCTGCTGAGGAAGTCTGATTTACCTAGCTGCCCGGGGATACTCCCTGACTCCCGCTGGCAACCTGATGAGAGGGAGCATTCTCCAAGAGTGGGAGGTCTCTGGCAGAGGGTGAAGAGGGGTTTCCTTTCTGTGGGTTTGGCTGTCTGGGCTCCCTTGCAGGTTTGGGGAGCAAGCCAGCCAGC
>JAQZBX010010154.1:0-44777 GCA_029593785.1 Cabassous unicinctus
AAGGAAAAGAAATCAAAGGCATCCAAATTATGCAGAAAATCCTGAAAAATCCACAACAAAGCTACTAGAGCTAATAAATGAGTTCAGCAAAGTGGCAGGATACAAGACCAACATGCAAAAATCAGTAGTATTTCTATAAATTAGTAATGAACAATCTGAAGAGGGAATTAAGAAAAAAATCTATTTACAATTGCAACTAAAAGATTCAGATATCTAAGAATAAATGTAAGCAAG
Organism: Cabassous unicinctus; assembly: GCA_029593785.1. Taxonomy (NCBI): domain Eukaryota; kingdom Metazoa; phylum Chordata; class Mammalia; order Cingulata; family Chlamyphoridae; genus Cabassous; species Cabassous unicinctus. Next base: position 235 of record JAQZBX010010154.1, read on the forward strand.
GATGTAAAGGATTGATTCATGGACAACTACAAAACATTGCTGAAAGAAATCAAAGAATAGCTATATAAATGGAAGGCATTCCATGTTCATGGATTGGAAGACTATTGCTAAGATGCCAATTCCACCCAAAGCAATTACAGATTCAATGCAATCACATTCAAAATTCCCATAGTCTTCTTTGCAGGATTGGAAAATTCAATCATCAAATTTATATTTAAGTGTAAGGGGTCCTGAATGGCTAAAACCATCTTGAAAAAGAAGAATGAAGTTGAATAATGCATACCTCCTATTTTTAAAATGTATTCCAAAGCTACAATAATCAAAACATCATGCTACCTGAACACAGACAGATAGATCAATGGAATCAAATCAAGAGTTTAGAAATAAACCCTTATATCTATGGCCAATTGACTTTTGACAAGTATGCCAAGTCTCCTCAATGGGGAAATAATAGTGTCTTCAACAAATTGTGCCTAGAAAATGGATAGCCATATGCAAAAAGTAAAGGTGGACTCTTATATCACACTATATACAAAAATTAACTCAAAATAGACAAAAGATAAATATAACAACACAAAATATAAGGGAGCCTCTTTAAGACTTGGTATTAGTCAATGATTTCTTAGATTTTATACCAAAAGTATGAGCAACAAAAGAAAAATTAGATAAATGGGACTTAAAATGAAAAACTTTTATGCATCAAAGGAGTTCAGCATAAAAGTAAAAAAAAAAAAAAAAGAACAACATACAGAATAGAAGAAAATATTTGGTAACCACATATCTGATAAAGATTTAATATCCAGAATATATACAGAAAACCTACAACTCAACAACAAAAATAAACAATTTTAAAATGGGCAAAAGACTTGAACGGACATTTCTCAAAAGAGTATATACAAATGGCCCAAAAGCACTTGAAAAGATGCTTAACATCATTAGCCATTAGGTAAATGCAAATCAAAACCACAGTGAGATACCATTTCACACCCTGTAGAATGACTACCCTGGAAAAAATGGAAAGTAACAAGTGTTGGAGAGGATGTGGAAAAAAAGGAACACTTGTTAATTCTTGGTGGGAATGTAAAATGATGCGGCCGCTATGGAGAACAGTTTGGCAGTTCCTCAGAATGTTACATTTAAAATTATCTCATGATCTAGCAGTCCCACTTGTAAGTATATACTCAAAACAACCAAAGCAGGTACTCAAACAGATATTTTCACACTTATGTTCATAGTGCCATTATTCACAATTGCCAAAAATGGAGTCAATCCAAGCGTCCATTAACAGATGAATGGATAAACAAAATGTGGTATATACATCCAATGTGATATTATCTGGCAATAAAAAGGTATGAAGTTCTGATAAAGGCAATAATATGGATGGATCTTGAAGACATCAGGTTGAATGAAATAAGCAAGACACAAAAGGACAAATATTGTATGACCTCACTGATATGAAAAAATTAGAATAAGTAAATTCATAGAATCAGAAACTAGAATACAGGTTACCAGGGGCTGGGGTGGTAAGTAGGGAATGGAGAAGTAATGTTTAAATGGTACAGAGTTCCTGTTTGAGCTGATGGAAACTTTTGGTTAATAGATGGTGGTGATGGTAGCACAAAATTGTGAATGCAACATCACTGAAGTATATATTTGAATGTTAGCCACAAGGGGAAATTTTAGGTTGTATATAAAATTTATATATATATTACTAGAATAAAATTTTTAAAAAACGTTAAAATGTAGGACTGTACAACACAGTGAACCTTGATGTAAACTATGGATGATAGCTAACAGGATAATGATAATATTATTTCATCAGTTTTAAGAAAGGTGCCACTTTAATGCAAAGTGTTAATAATATGGAAAAGTGTACATGTGAGGGGGGCAGTAAATGGGATCTCTGTATTTTCTGCATGATTTTTATATAAATCTACTACTTCACTAATAATAAAAAATGTAAGCTGGATTAAGAGGGAGTAAGGATATGGGAGGAGTAAGGGGGAGTTAATGGCTGCCAAAATCAAAGAATTGAAAGTCCCAGTGGGTCTAAGAATTGCTTGAAGCAAGACACGGTGAGTTGAACGTGCAAGATTGGTAGTCACAGTGGAATACTGAAACTGAGATAAAGGAAGAGTCAGAGATATCGGTAATGATATATAGGCCCTCGACTCTGGAGTATGAACATAGGGGCAAATGGCTGAAGCAGGGCAATGAAGAGATCATGGGAAAAAAGCAGATCATGGGCCTGAGAACCAGGTTTGAGGAGAATCAAATGTGTGGTAATTGAAATCAATAAGAACTATGCCTGTAAGCATGTTGGCTAAAGTGATGATGACCCAGGAGGTAAAGTGTTTAAGAAACAGATGGGGGGAATGGATGTGACTCAAGCCATTGAGCACCTGCTTCCCATATGGGAGGCCCCAGATTCGGTCTTCAGTGCATCCTAAAAACAAAAACAAAACAACAAGCAAAACAAACAAAAAAACCAACTCAGTGGAGTAGATGTGACTCAGTGGTTGAGGGTCGGCTTCCCATATAAGAGGTCCCGGGTTCAATCCCTGGCCTGGTACCTCAAAACAAAACAAAACAAAACAAACAAACAAACAAAAAACACCAGGTGGGGGAGAAGGGTGTGACCTAAGGGTCAGAAGATGACAGCAGCAATGAGGGTGATGAGAGTTGGCATTAGATTAAAATGTGTATGATTTTAGGGAGGAGGAAGGGAGAATGGTTTGGAATGGCAATGAGGAGGAGGGTGGACACCTACCCAGGCTCAGTGGCAGGTGAGGTGTGAGAGTGAAAACAGTAACTGATGAGACCTGTACAGAGACAAAGTCCTCAGGTTTCAGATGGAAAAGAGATAAATGGAAAACCCAGAGAAGAGCTGTGGACATTCGGGATTTTGCTGCTGACTGACATTGAATACCAGAGGGGCAGGGAAATTGTTTCAGGGTCTAGAAAAGATGGGCAATGGAGACAGGAGAAGCAAATTGTTTTCTTATTTGGTTCCTTTTCACTCTCTCCCTGTTTTCAGTTTTATTTGCATCTTTTCTAATCCATCTTCCCCTTTCCATCCTACTTTCATCTTTATATATTACTTTGGTCTATGCTAACTTCTTCATCCTATTTTCATTAGAAGTCATTTTCCTCTATTTCCCTCCTCTACGATTGTTCTTTATGTCTTTCAACCTTCCTATCTTCTCTTTCAAACTTTCCTTTAGATGTGGGCCATCTTTTCTTCTTAAGCTTTCCTCTTTTTCCTTCTTGATTTTTGGTCTTTTTCTCTAGGAACGATCCATATAGTTGTTTGCTTTAAGGATGCCTTGAAAGCCTCTGAAATTACTCCAGGAAATATCCTGTCAGTTGAGAATTGCTCAGCGGCCTTACATCTTTGGTACATAAAAATGTCCCTTTTCTCACCTGAACTTTGACAGGCTCCATCCAGTGCTCCAGAGTGTCAGCGGTGATGTTCTCAGGTAGCATTACAGGATCACTGGGGGGGATTATACACAGTGGGGAACACACTGCACCTGAAAGGACAGAAAATTACAGCGGAAGCTGGAACTTACCCAGATCTCAGTCTTTTCCATCCTGGAATTCATAGCTTTGATTTTCAAGGGCAATTGCTTTTTACATTATAGGTCATCACATTTTTAAGGTCATAGGCAGGACCGATATTCATCTACAGTGGACATGTAGAAATACTTCCATACTAATTGGTAGAGTAACTGCCCCAAGCTCTCTCCCCTTGTTCCAGTTGTCCCACCCCTGTGTGCTCCAATATAGCCCCTCCTCTGAGATTCCTGTATCTCTACATAATTCAGCAATTAAAAGATCAACTCCTGGTCATGCAGACCTGCAAGACCTACTCCAGCACCTCGGCCAGCCAAAGTCTATCCTGATTGGTTAGTGCCTGCTAAATACCTTTAATATCATTCTGTTTATATAATCTCTTGGTAGCTTATCATGGTAGCAACTACTACCTAAGACCTTTATTAGCTAGGTAAAAAAGTGATCTTAGAAATTATGAAGGCAGATTAGTAAAGGCTGTTGCTACACTGATGATCATTTCTTGGCAGCAAAGAAGCCTATGTGATTAAAAGGAAGCAATGGAAAATCAGAAGCTTGGCCATGTGTTAGCCTCCAGAGGCAAACTCTTCTCTGTTTCCTTGTGTGTGGGGTACAAGCATCTTCTAAAATTCTACTCAAAGAATATATATTCTCAGGACCTTATTTTCTCATATATAGATCTGATGATCTTGAAATTTCTTTTCAGCTATCCCTATCTATGTTGTTTTATATTTTTCAGTAACTTATATAATAACTAAGAGTGCTACATCACTCTTAAGGACTCTAGATATGTGACTGTATGATATTTTAATGCAGAAATCCTTTAAAGATCAGAACTTGTTCATGAAACACCACTCCGAGGCACAGTTTAAGCACTCTGATACCCCATGCCTGACCACAAGATGTCACAGTGCAAAGACCAATCTGAAGACGGTAAAGAACCATTGCAGAAACTAATGAGCTTTATGCTTTACTCTTATAACTGGCATTACACAGGTTAGAATGAGTTGCAAAGATTGATTCTCTCCTGTGTAGTTCAAACGTCAAGAATAAACTGCATCTCTTTTTGAGGATGCTTAGTCCCAGCGAGGGCAAAGATGAATCCACATCACTATAAATCAGATCTGATCACAAATATCTCTAATTGAAATTACTTGAATAATAAGTTGCCCAAAGGCTTTGGAATCTAGTCCCCTGCAGAGAAAGAATGGCTGGAGTGCAATGCAAGTGAATACAATCGCTAATTGTTCTTCCAGGAACTCTTCACACCAGTAGCAAGAGCAGAGAGCATGGAGGATCCTAGCACATGGGTGCTCCATGGCTACACATTCTCGCCTTTCCTCCTGGAACTACAGATTCTGCCACAAATCTGTCCATTCTCAGGCCTGCAGCAGAGTGGATAACATGACCAAATATGAGGCAAATGGCTTTGCAGCTGGACCAACTTTATACACACATGGAAGAGTAAAAGGAAAAAAATTTTCCATAAATTTCATTTTAACTGAAGCAGTTAAGAGTCAACTTCCATTTCTATCCACTCCCCAGGGAACACAGTGGATGTGGTTCAAGATATAGCCAGGCCTCATGAAAGGATTATCTGGGAACAAAATGCAATATCCCCTTCCCATCCTTACCAATCCCGTATCCCTGTTCACACTTGTACTCCACGAAGTTCAGCTCTGAGGGAGGTGGTGGGCACTCCCCTTGCAGGTTCTCACACAACTTAAACTCCTTGGTCCACAGTCCCTCCTTGGTACAGAGGATGGGAAACTGTAATAGCAAAGGTAAAGAACATCTCCATTATTGGTTTGTTAAATTCATCTAGAGTGGGGGAAAAGCATGGTCTCATTAAGCGGTAATGTTCTCCACCTTCTAGAACCTGGACTGAAAGACACCATTTAAACAGTAAACCATATTGTTATTGGCAAAAACAAAAGCAAAACAAAGTCAAGAGGATCGTTTGCTGTTTTGGTGTGAAGGAATCAGGAACAATTTTGTTATTGGTGAAATTTATGAACAATGTGTTTTTTGGCTATACAAATATGATGAACTATCAACTGTAGCTCATGTGTTCTGAGATATTTTTGGAATTTTCCCCCAGATGGTGTTGTTTTGCATTGATTCATCCACATTATCACACAAATGCTGCTTTTGGCAAATGTCAGATTTTTTCCAAGATGAATTTGATCCAGTAAAATCAATTCATAATTTTCCTGAAGGTGTTTTTTGCCTTTCTGCTGAATGGACACATCTAGGGACATAGCTGCTTTTGATCTCATCAAAGTTTCTACTTCCTTTCCCCAAATGCATGTTGGTTTGCGTAACTCTTGGCTGCACACCTCCAACAGTCACAAAATATATCTAGAATGTAAAGGCTAGCACATACATCACAAAACTCAAGAAAGATTTTAGAATGACAATCTGAACTCTCCTTTCATCTGACCAACTCCATTCCTTAACCCATTAGTGCAAACAGATATGTTTGATTTCTCTGGGGTCTCATTTATTGGCATATTCTTTTCAAATCTGCCCTGCAATGTTCACCTTGGAGTGCTGCACACTGAGATAAAGACATGTCCCAGGAGAGCAGTCAAGCTCGTTGATCTTTGCTGAGTAAGTCTACTTAACTTCCTATCTCATGTATGAATGTGGTCCTTGAAAAGATTCTAAAATAAAATTGATTTAAGTCACTCATCCATGTTAAGACTGGTTTTCATTTGGGAACACTTCTGCCAAAATCCTAGGGAGAACGGTAGTCTGACAGAACTTTTAGCTTTGCCGAGGAATTTGTGTTTCTGTTCAGGACTCTGTTCTACTTAAAAATATAATACTAGTGTCCTAGCCAAGTTAGGTCAGTGGCCATGCATGGAAGATCACACTGCCAAAGCAAAATCCCAGAATTTTTTGGAAAGTACCTAGGTACCCAACCCATTGGGTTCTTCTTATCCCTGAGGAAGTTATGAACTCTGGAAAGAACATTCCAAAAGAATGATATCTTCTGCATTCCCTATCAGATAATATCAACCCTCCTGGTTGGAACCCAACTTGGTAAGGTCTTGCCTGTTGGGATTCTTTCAGAGCATTTCTACTCAACATTCTTGGAATGACCATGGAGATTAGAGCAGAGCCTGATCCAAAAGAAAGTTCAAGCAATCATACTTACCCTTTCACTTTCCTGGTTACAGTTGAGCACACACTGGCTGTCCAGCTCAAAGCCATTGGTACACTCATACATGCCTTCAAAGACAGGAGAAGGGGCCTCACATACCACCGGGATGCAGCTGCCTTGCTCCCAGATTCCAGACTCCAGGCACTGAATCTTCAGGAACTTGCTGTTAAGACAGAAAACAAAACAGCCCATCAGAGTCTATCAAGGACGTCATGGGAGAAGACTGGATCCTCAGCGATATTAGATAAGGCTTAGCAAATAGGCAGAAGAAGATGATTGTTAGCCAAATCCCACCTCCCCAATCTAAATTTTTAAGTCCTAGAATTAAAATATTAATGCTTATTTAGTAGCAGTAGTAGCAGAAGCTATTGCATAGAAATATTTGATACTTTACTGTTAAGACAGTTTGATAAATATGAGTGATAAATATGGTAAATATGATTGTTTACAGTTGGGTTTTCTTTGAGCTTTCCATCCAGGAACAATCTCACACCTAAGTGTACTGGGAAAGACCAGGTAGGATGGAGTATAGAAAATGTTGTCAGAGGATATTCACATACTCAGGCTACTACCTAGAAGTGATGTGAGGATCATCAGTGGCAATACAACTGATGAAGTTGTCAATATTTCTTGGTTCCTCAGAGAGGGGAGAAGGTGCAGCAATACAGATATTCTTTAAAAACTGAGACTCTTAACCTGAACTTCAGAAGGACAATAACCTCCCTGAGATTATGACAACAATTTTGTTTGTGTGTTTACAAGTTCATTTTTTTCCTTGGAAAGCATTCATAGGTTTCATCAGATCCTCAAAGTGGACATAAAAATACTGCTCTGGAAGAACTATCCCTCCCTCTCATACACAGACATAGCCTTCAACCACAGACATTGCAATTGAGGTGGACGGGATTCCAATCTTCTTCTAATTCATTATGATTAGAAGGTGCTTTCCATTTTGCTGTTTGCTGTATCCTCTTCAGATTCAGAATACTTCTGGTTACAGATAAGCTTGTGATTCTAAAATAAAAATAATCCTTTTGCTATGGATGCCCTTCACTATGTGGTGGCCTTAAATTGCCACTTTCTGGGGTCATAATGCCCTTTTTTATTTAAAAATGGCCACCATCCCATGCATGCTTTCAACCGACTGTTGTACAATGTCTCCTTTGTGCTTCCCCAGTATTCTAATTTTACACTAGTAACACATTTACCCAATTGTTTTATAACTGTGTGAATGTCTGTCTTTCCTACTAGACTGGAAACTTCCTTAAAGCAGGGACCTGGTCTTACTCTCATTTTTAACCCTCAGGAACTAAAATAATGTCTGGCTTATAGTAGGCATTAAATGAATATTTACCAAATTGAATCATTTAACCCAAATTAGCAGTTTTTCAGGTACATTACAAATTTTAACAAATTGAATCATCTTAATATTCCTAATTAAACAGTATCATTATTCTCATTTTATTGATTAAAAAACACACTCAGAGATGTTAAGCAACTTGTCCAAGATCTCACAGCAGAGAATGCATTTGATTTCAACCAAATTTTTATAAAAATTAAACATTTTAATAGTTTAACATTTGAAAAATATTTACTTACAAATATGTGAGGGGTGTTTTCTTCTTAGAAATAAGTGAGGGAATATGTTTTTTCAACCCATGCCTTTATTACCAGAAATATTTTAGGACAGAAAGTTGATTTTATTACTGGAATTCTTTAGCATCATAGTCTATGTGGACTATCTATTAATAATAAATACTATTTTTGAGCTACATTTCAGCTGTGTGGCAAGGAACATTATTTCATTGAATTCCCCAAACAACACTTATAGGCAAATACTATTAACCACATTTTGGAAATAATAAAACTGAGCCTGGCAGAGATTTAAACCTTGCTCAAATATCCTAGAATTTGGACCTAGGTCTGCCTGCTCTCAAACCATGTAGTCCTTCCCCTGTGTCAGGCTAGAACTGCTCATTTTATACTCTACAGCTCATTCTCATTAGTAATGGCATCTCTAACCTATTGAGCGGCCCAGATGCCCTTTATCCTAATGCCACATCCTTAAGTGTGGCAGAAAAGATTCATTTTAAATTTTCGTATTTAGTAATAAATTATATATAGAAAACCACACAAATCTACCATACAACTAGAGGAATTTTTACATGTGACTACACCAGGGTAATCACCATTCAGATCAAGATATAGAACATGTCTAGCCACCTCCCCAATCTCTCTCTGTGTTCTTTCCCAATTAAAACCCACTACCTGCAATTTCCTCTCACTCCACCCCACCCCCCCATTCTGATTTTCATCAACATAGATTAATTTTGCCTGTTCTTGAACTTCATAAAATGAAGTCACTTGCTATGTACTCTTTAGTCTATGGCTTCATTCCCTAAAGGAAGATGTCATTTGAAAGCCTTTTCAAATCTATATTCAATGAAGGATTTGCAGTTCTTTATACTGTAACAAAACTCCTTTTTGTCCCTCTCCTAGACTGGATATTTTTCTCTTCCTTCACACTCCAGAGTTTATATCCTCCCAGGGATTCTCTTCTTTCAACCACCTCCCACAGATGAAATCCTTCCCTTACCACTGCTGAATTGACATCCCCCAGCTGGAGAGAGCAGGCAATACCACTGACACCAGGGGAGAGGCAAGGCTGTAAAAATCTTTGCATGTCAGCATGGTTATAAAGGAAAACCCTTGCTTGGCCAGGACTATAATATTTTGACTTCATGTGATATTTTTCTCTGAATTGGTTGGAATACTTCAACCATGGAAATAGCCCTCCCTTCGCTTGCCCAGAGTGAAGAAGCATTCAAGAATGTCGATTTCATATATTTCCTTGCCAGTTTAATAACCTCAGGGATGAGGGTAGACCGATAAAACTTGGATGTGGAAGAGCGAGTTTGGGTATTCTGGGTGGTATCCGTACAACGTGACAGGCCCTGCACTGTGAACCACCAGTCTTCCAGGGAGGGAGGCTGTTGTAAGTCACGGAGTTCCCACTGGTGCCTCTGAAAACCCAAGAGGAGGCACAACAGGCAGGAGTGAGGGGGGCTGGAAGAGACTCCTGATTTCCCAGGCGATCAGGTTTGCTTTTTACAGGGATTCCTAGGCCCCTCTCAACCTCGCGCATTCTCCTTCCTCACAGTTTCTTCCTCCGTGATGGCTGCAGTGTACGGCATCTCCCCACACATATAGCACAGCTTCCGCATCTCCCTACTCAGCTCAGGGCTGAGGGCTCTTTAAGTCCCGCCCTCAGACTTCTCACAGAGCCTTTGATTGGTTCTGTTCCTCCACGGTCTAATAGGGAGGGCAGTCTCATTTGGCTGGGTGAGGTGGCCTGTGGATCCCTGCTTATGACCCAAGTCTTGAGATCACATGATACTGTGTCTGGCACTTAAGTGCCATGGGTCAGTTCGGGCCATTTTGTTTCAAAAGAGACTATGAGTGTGGCAGGAAGTAGGAGCGTCCTGGATTCCTCCCAGCTTTGGGAAATTTGCTTTCCACATGGGGCCCTTGAAGGGGACTGAAGCCTAACTCTTGCCACCCATCCTGCTCGTTTAATTAGCAATGAAGGACTTTGACCTCGGTTTGCTTCTCCTGCTTTTGCAGTTCTTCTAGTTGGTGGTGTTGAGGAGCAGACCTCTGAGTCTTTTAAAATAATTACTGAAAACACTAGTTTACTTACAATGGTCCATCTCCACATAAAGCATATGAATCGGAACCAGGAGACTTAGAAGTTATTAAGTGAAGAGGTTTGCACTTCAAAGAAAGATGGCATTGGATCCTAGACCAAGGCAAACAGGCAAGCCCTTACCAGGACAGAAATTCCAAGACTTCCTTGGTAGCCCCTTCCAAATATCTTTTACGTGAAACATTCTACTCCACTGTCTGTATTTTCTTCATCTCAGGTGGGTAAGGGAGGCTAAAATTTCTTATTTTACAGGTAGGAAACTGCACTTTAGTAACTGCAAGGTAACTTGCCCAGTGCCACATAGCAAGCAAATCATTGACAAAGTCAAGAATAGAATTCACAGTTTTTAAGTCATAATGTAATATTCTACCTTTAGACCAGTGGTTTCCAAATGGCATCTGTTAACCAGCCCCATCAGAATCATGTAGGAGCCATTTTAAAAATCTAGATTGTCAAGCCTACTGAATTGAATATCCTGAGACTGTAGCCTAAGAATCTATATTTTTTAACTCACCAGTAGTTTTTATGTGTAGCTGGGTTGGCAAACTATTAAGATCAATGCTACCTTCCCACACTAGTAAAAGTACACTATAGGTGCAGAAATCAGAGAGCAAGAGTCATCCACCTAACAACCCTGGCCAAAACGCTGGATGTTTAACAAAGACCAGACAGGGCAGCTACTGCCAGACAAGTCTGTAAATGGTATCATGAAGAGTTGGGGGCAACTTCTCTACACAAATCACCATAGTTTCCAAGTTAGAAGGTGCTTTTTCCAATTTCTAGAACTTGTGGTATCCACCTAGTGCTGAGAATCCAGCTGTGCTCTTTCTGCTTCTTATATCATTGCCAAAAATAAAGATCTCGTAATCGAAACTTGGCTGAAAGTTTGATTGATGTTGCTTGAGGCATACATGAGTCTACCCCAACCTTCTATCACCACTGCAGAGTTTGCAAAAGTAATATTTATTTTCCATTGGAGAAAATAAAAGTATGATTTGTTGAGTCCAAGAGAATTATCATGTCTTTTTGCAGATCAAGGGCATCTGGTGTCTCCAATGGGTAGCCCCTCACTAATAATAGCAATAATAGGAAAACAATAAAATATTGAGCATTTAAGTCCCAGGCATTGGTACAGAAGAATATATATTTATATCATTTTATCAAAAAAAATAGGAATTATTATTATGTGAGTTGTTGATTCCCATATCTCTACATATATTCCTCCTAAATCATCTCCAGCTCAGTAGATGATACCACCACCAACCCTGTTGCTCAAACTCAAAACTTAGGAGACATTCTTGATTCCATTTTTTCAATCTTACCCCTTTCCAAATTCCCATCTCATACTAAGACAGTCATTCAATCCATCAGCAAGACCTGTCAGTTCCCATACCTCTGCAGCTCAACTGCCAGGAGTACTATCCTCAGCCACCATCTCAAGCCACCCAACTGGATACCTCATTTCTACTCTGGACCCCCACCAACTCAGTGAGCAATCACCAGAGTGACCTTTTATGAAATGTAAATAAATAAATTGATTGTGTCATTTCCCTGCTTAGAACATTTCAATTGCTTCCCATTGCACTAGAAATAAAATGTAAACCTCTCTCTTTAGCCTACAAGGTTCTGCATGATCTGGCCCTACTTCCTCTGACATCATTCTATGCCACAGCTGCCTCCTCTGATGCATCATCTGCATTGGACTTCTCAGAATCCCAAACACCACCCAAGTGCTTTCCCATCTTCTCTCTTCATGATGCTTTTCTTCTTGCTATACTCCTGACTGGCTGCTTCTCTTTTTCCATATCTAAGAATACTGTTCACTACTCCAGAGCATCCTTATTTCAGTCCTCTAAAGTTCTGTTAAATCAAAACACCTTTATTTCTTTTATAGAATGTATACTCTAATTATTTTATTAGTTTTACCCATTTATTGCCAGTTTCCTCCCACTGGAATGTAAGTTTGATGAGGGCAAGATCTTATTTACTTATCTCCAGTTCCCAGCACAATGCATGGTACATAAGTGGTGCCAATACATATTGGTTCAATGAATGTATAAATATTTATTTCATAGATAATGTAAGTAAGGTTTAGAAAAATAAAATAACTTGCCTGGGGTTATCTAACTAGTTAATGAAGGAGCAGGAGTTTGTACGAGGATCTGTCTTATGCCAATGTCTCAGTTATAAAATGGAAATATTCATATTCCTAGATATGGAGCTGCAGATAAGTTACCTCTCCTTACTTAGCACATTTGTTTGAGGAGCTCGACATCTTATCACATAGACTATCCCTAAAAAAGAGATGCAAGGGACATAGGTAACTGCATCATCTCCATTATATAGATGAGGAAATTGAGGCATTAATTGTGATTTGCCTGACATGTTGTCAACTTTTACACTGACATTAGAAAGTTTCTTTACTCAGAGAGCATAGCCTAGCCCCTTACTACTCAAAGTTTGGTCCCCAGAGCACAGCGTCGGATTCACCTGGAAATTTATTAGAAATACAGAATTTCAGCCTCCAATCCAGATTCAAGAACCAGCACTTTAACAAGTTCCCCAAGTGATTCCTGTGCTCGTTCAGGTTTGAGAAACACTGATCTAGAGAATTTTAAAAGACATAATCCTCTACCCCACCCCCCAAAAGAATCATCAGTACTTCCAAACTTCTTGCCAGTTTTCCTCGTAACAAATTGCAGACCTGATTTCTCAAGCCAATATCCTAAATGGGGAGCAGGCAGACTTCAGGCATGGCTAGTCCACAGCTGATCATTCTTTTTCCGCACTCTCTAATACTAGGCCTCCAGATGTCCTGCCCCAGCCCTGATAACTACACAAGAAATAGTATCAGTAGGTTCATCTCACCAGACACATTGACTTTGACCTTCCATTGTGTCCTAACTCAAAACACTGCCCCTTACAGAGTTCTGCCATGAAAAAGAGTGCCTCTTGGTCAGAATGAGCAACGTGCTAACTCCTAAAATTATATGGCCTGTTCTACTTCTCTGCCCCACTCCCCACTTCTCTCTTTGTACTTTCTGCTGCTAAATCTTAGGTCTCCAGACTGACATGTGCAGTAACACCCTGTTCCCTTAGGTCTGCACACTTAAACTCAAATTCCGGGCCCTTCTCCATCTCTCACTGCCATTGCCTTAATTGTTCCCCCAACCCCACCCACCCACCCACAGCCCTGCCTCCTAGTTTCTCTCACCTCAATTTCAATAGCCTCAACTTAATCTCCTTACCATAAGTCTCTTGACCCATGTAATCCATTTTCCACACAATTGGTAGAGTTACCTTCCTCCCATATATGCTGAGGTTACTCCCAGGTCTAAGAACATCCAAGGTTTCTCCAATGCACACAATTTAAACCCAAACTCATACAACAGCTATTGACATTATTCCACAGAATTCTAATATCAATCTACATCAGTATGTGTTTAAGGAACTGGTGCTTACACTGAAATGCAGAAGTGAACTGGGCCACGAAATATGGAAGCATTAAATGGGAACCTCTTGCTTGTACTCTCTTTCACCATTCAATTATTTGTTCTTTTACACGCTCATTCCACAAATATTCACTGAGCACCTTGCACATGTCCATGCATCATATTAGGTCCTGGAGTTGTAGAAACAAATATAAATAACACAATAGGGCCAGAATACTGACGTATAGTCATCTAAAGAGGGAGCCAGCAGTACTGTCTGGGGACATGGAGGAAATTGGAAAAGGAATACTTTGAGGTTGGTTCACTTGGAAGAGGAAGAGGAGAAGGACATATCAGGCAGAAGGAACAATGCATGTAAGCACCCAAAGAAGTGGAAGGTCATGTGTGTTTGAAAGCCTTGGCCAAGAGTGCAGATGGAGAAAGTATGCATATACATGGCACATGTAGAGGGGAAGAGGCTGGGCAGGGGAAGAGCCTGGGAAATCAGCTGGGACAGGAAAGGAAAGGGCAACACGCCCTTCAGTTCAATTTCAGAGGGCACGTTTGCTCATTTACTAGAAACTCTTTGGCCATCATCACAAAGTCCTCAGTTTAAGAATTACTCCAGGGTATTGTTACAACCCTGTTCCTGGTCAATCCAACTCACAGACAGGCATGATAGAAAGTGCTCACAGGTGTATCTACATGTCCACCCACTCACCTGGAAATTCACTTGATCAACCACTGTATGTCACTGTTGTTCTTCCAGAGAGTGAAACTCTTTTCATGGGTCCTTGTCCAGAAGCCAAACCCTGAGAAAACCTGAACCCCCTGCTGAGCCGTCAGAATTTCTGGAAAGCTATGGCTTACGTAAGTGCTTTGGAATTTACACAGGTGATTCTTGCATTTGCAGTCCTCCTAACATCTGCATCGCTCTGATGTGGGCTGGAGTGAAAGATCTGATTAACATTCTCCTTGCCAATTTTCTTTGAATAGGAAGAGTCAGAAGTAGCAGTGGTCATAAGCATTCTGTATTGGGTGAATCCGAAAGGAAGACATATGCTAGAGTGGTTAAGAACTTTGGAATCAGGAGACTAATGTTCATGCTCCAGCTCTGACTCTTAATAATAAATTACTTCTCTTCTCTGGTCCTCAATTTTCCTATCTGCAAAATGGGGATCATAATATCTTCCTTACAGGGTGCTTAGGAGATTTTATAAGTTAATGTATGTAAAGTATGTAGTACAATGAATGGCACATAGTATACAGTCAACAAGCTGCAGAAATTATGAGCTGTTATGACCAGAATCTTTACTCAGCCCCTCTCTCTCATCCCCTCTCTCACTGTTTGTCATACAAACAAGAACATACAAAGAGTGCTGGATATTAAGGGAACACTCAGTCTTCCCATCTCATTTAATTCTTCAGATTTCTGTTCAACCTAGAATCCTTCAGGAGACAGTTCATAAATCAGCTTGGTGTGATCTGACCCCATCACTACAGAGCAAAGGCAAGGACGCAACTAAAATGTTTGCCACTAGGTTGAAGGGGTTAATGGGAACATGAGACAGAGAGGGGGGTAGGAAAAAGGAAAAAAAAAAAAGAACATCAGGGAGAAAAGATAATGGGTTAAAGAAAGTCATTTGGGGTTACATGTAACAATCAAGCTCTTCCTCCTACTAGATGTTAAAATGTATTTTTTCCTGATTAATAGAAATCAACAGGCAATATAAAACTGAAAAAGGAAGACAGTTTTACAAAACGATGCCCCCTTGCTTAGGATTGAAGGCCATAGGGGAGTTTATGAGGTCAGCAAGTGCCTTGTTTGAAGTGGAGGCCTGCATGCCATCGCCAGAGCCCTGCAGGGCCTGAAGTGGGGAGCTGGCCTGCACCCAGGTGCGTATTTGAGTGGCCAAGTCTTGGAGCAGAGGTTCGTTGCTCTGATGCCAAAAGAGGCTGTAATAAATTAGCCTAAAGCTCACATTATCCTACAATGGCAAGAGAATTGAGGATTTCAAGGATAAACTTTGCATGTATTTACTATAAACACTAATTATAAAGCCAGACAAGGTCTTAATGGAAAGAAAACAAATATCTATTTCTCACAGATGCTTGAGTGTACATGGAGATTACAGCATGTCCTTCAATGGCAAGCCCTAGGTAGCACATATGCATATATGTATATAGGTTTAGCACCTATTCATGCATATATACTTATGATGTTAGGATGCAAAGCTTAAAAATTAGGTAGATTATTTTACAGATTTTTAAAAATATTACAAAAAAAAAAATTACAAACCCAGGGTACAATGTAAGGAGTTATGGCATTTGCCTAAAATGCACATTTCCATTAAATTAGCCAAGTGTTTCGTTCCCTTCCTATGGGACTTAAGCATTACCTCGGAGGTTCAAGTTAAGGTTTGAAAAGAACAAAAGAGACTAAAAATCCATGACATGCTCCTCCCTTTCTCCTTCCAGACTAGCCTGTCCTTATTTGCCCATCCTAATTTTGAAAGTATTTTTAGCTCTATCTTGCTGAGTATTTCATATCTATTTCTTTCCCCCACTTCTACCTTTTTTCCTTTTCATGGTCTACTTGAAACCACTAGTACTTAGACAACTCACTGAGTTGATGGTGAGATGAGATGAAACATACAAAGAAGGTTTTGATTAGGGGAGGGAAGAGCATTTTAAAATAAAATTTAAGGAACTCTGATTTGATGTGTGTTTCCTTTATAAGCAAGGGAAATGTACTTTTTTCCCCCTCTGGGAACTGAAGGCCTGTACCTCCCACCTTGAATTCCAACTTTGGTCTCTGTGTTGCTTTTCTGAAGCATGAATGGGAGACAATAGCTACTGGTAAAAATGTAGCTCAGTGATTGAGCACCGGCTTCCCACACACAAGGTACGGGGTTCAATCCCCAGCCCCGGTACCATAAAAATAAGAAAAAGAAAACAACGTAGCTGAGTATATTCCTTGTTGAAGACTATTTCCCATTAAACACAGTAAAGTGTACCCCAGGCAGCAACAGTCATTTTGCTGTATGAGCATGGGAAAGCTACTTAACAATGTTCTGTATCTCAATATTGTCATCTATAATAGGGGATAATAATAATAGCATATTAAAATGTATTATTATATTATAAAATGCCTTATTATACTATTATATATCATATAATAGTATTTATTATTGTCATGAGAATATATACGTTATGTATGTAAAGTGCTTAGCACACATAGCACACAGTGACAAATCATCATCACCATAACCCAGTGTAGTAGAGCCCATGCCTTATGCCTTTTAACTCTTTGCCACAGCAAACAGATTCTCTGTGTATAGAGACAAGTCAAGCACACACACCTAGCCGCTGCCCATCCCAGGCTCTCTACATCAAAGAGGGAGATCAGAAAAGACACTGCCAAACTTTTGTTAAACAGATTTAACAGTCACAATGTGAGGTCCATTTATTGCAGTCTTGACCTAAATTTATTTTTATAGAACTTAAATAGATGTATGCTCTTTGGAAAAGCTGATAGGATGGGAAAACTCAGAAAGGATAGCTGTTTACAATTACCCCTGTGAAGATCTGACTGCTATAGCACCCTACAAATGGCATCTTGATGAATAGCTTCTAGAAAGAGAGACTGTCCAAGTGAAGATAGAAGTCGGAGTAATTTAGAAGTTAAATAACTTATGGGCCCTAATGAGGTTAACCTAACCTTCACACATAAAGATAACACCTAATGAGAAAAAGGTAGCCATGGAAGTGAAAGATAAGAGAGAATATAATCTAGGCTTTTTGATAAAATATAGGTCAAACACATTTATTTAAGCTTAACGAGGAAGTCAGGTTAAGGAAACAATGAAGGAGTGATTAATGATAATTGCATGGGTGAAGTAAATTGCATGAGATTAACAAGAAAAGGGCTTGAATAGAGTTTGCATGTATTATAGGAGGTGAATAGGAGAAAACTCCTGATACTACATAAACTTTACAGGTTCTTTGGAGTTTCAATTCTGTTCGTGTTTTCTCTATTATCTTTAAAAATAAATAATCCTCAAATAAACATGCAAAAATCCAACATGAAAAAATGTTGCTACAGTAATTTTGAAAAGAGACAAATATACTCTGGATTCCTCAGGAAATTTAAAATTCCACAACTAATATTGTTCTAACAAGAGCAAACCTTCCACTAGACCCATGATTTTTTATCTTGACTGCACATTGTAGTTACTTGGAAAGCTTTAAAAAATACTGATACTTGGGTCCCATCCCATAGATTTGGGGTTTGGAGACATTAGGATTTTAAAAATTTCCCCCGGTGACTCAAATGTAGCCAAGTGTGAAAATCATTTCCTAGTAAGCTTATTGAGATATCTAATCTTTTTTTGCTTACTATTAATTATTGCTAATCAAGCTTAACTGTGTGCTGAATAAATGAAATTAAAACTGTATTTTTTTTTGAGAATGACCATTCTTTGTTGCTGAGCAAGACAATTGCTAGAAGACAAAAATGTGCATATTCCGTAAAGTTTTTTTCCTCTCTAAAGCACTTGAAATAGAGATCTCCACCACCTCCATAAGAAAACCTCCACTTTCCTTCACCATTCTGCAGCATCAATTTTAACATCAAAGTCCTATTTTGAGTTTTCTTATGAATGCAATCCTTTCATCCTTTGAAAAGTATTTAGTGAGTACCTACGAATAAGTGTACTAGCCATTGACGACATGATGCTAAACAAAATATTCACAGTCTGTTGGAGGATATAGACAAGTAACCTAACCAGATCATTTCAACTCAGTGGGATAAGTGGTGTCATCAGGGAAGTTCTGTGTGCAGTGGGAGCCCAGGGGAGGAGCACTTCATACCGTCCGGGGAGATCTAGTAGGCTTATTGGATAAAATCTCATCTATGCTAAAAAAAAAAAAAGGAGAGTGGGAACTAGTCAAGCAAAAGCTCACTGTGGAGGTGTGAGCAGAGCTCTGGGCAGAAGGAAGAGCATGTTTCTGAAATGTGGCTTATCTGAAAAGGTAAAAAGAAGTAAAGTGACATTAGAGCCTATGGTACAGAAGGTGCTGTGTGTAACAGGTGGAAGGAAGTGGTATTCCAGGGAAGATGAGAGATGAGTCTGAAGAAGTAAGCAAAGTGCAGCCAGGTTGTGAAAAACCCTGAAAGCTATTTTAGGTAGTTTGCTTCTCCTAAACGAAATGGCAGAAAGGCTGATCATTCCATTTTAAGTAGGGAAATACTATAATTAGATATGAGTTTTCTGAAGACCATTTCTGCTGCAAGGTGGTGAATGCATTGAAAGAAGGAAAGAGTAGAATGAGAAAGATCAGTTCAGAAGTGAAAGGTGATAGTGCCCAGTTATAGAGAAGTGGCAGCAGGGATGGGAAGAAGTAGGCATATCTGAGAGTGAGTAAGACAATTTGATGTTTGATTTTGGTGAAAATGAAGGACACATTTGAAGAGTCTCTCAGGTGATGTGCAAGCTTCTGGCTCAATCATGTGGAACACATGAAGATGTGCAGATTTGAAAGAGATTATAGTGGGCTTTATTTTTTAAAGTTAGAGTTTGAGATAAGGGTGGGATATCCAAGTGGCTATATCCACAGACAATTGGTCGTATGAGACTGATGCTCAGGAAAGAGCCTTGAGTGGCAGGTATGGGTTTAGGGCTCATAAGCAGGTAGACGGCAATTGAGGCTATGGTGTAAATGAGCTCCATCTCTGACAAGTGTGTTGAACACGAGAGAAAAAGAGAACTCACAGAAAACATTTAGAAAAAAGGTTAAAAAAGGTAATGGAGAAGAGACAGTCAGAGAAAAAGGAAGACCCTCAGGGAGAAGATGTCATAGACTCAAGGAAAAGAAATTTAAGAATAAAGAGCATGACTCCATTTTTGATGTTTGACTGCTGATGGCTCTCAAGCTCCCATATCTGGACAAGTCTATAAGAAAGCCTGGATGTTCTCTCTTTAGATGCCAGTAGGAAGTTCAAACCAGGAAAGCCCAGTTCATACAAAGGAACCCTCATCCCAGCTCCACCCCGTAACCACCGTAAAACCCCAAGCCAGTCTTCTTTCCCTGATCTCTCAAGCCATTTATTGGACCAGCTTGGGAGCCTGCCCTGCTCTCTCCAGAAACCCTTGTTATATGAGTAATAAAACTTTTCATACTCTCTTTATGCAGGTGTGGCATAACCAGTCTCAACATCCAAACCAAATTTTGGGTTGGGTCCCATTCTATATCTGCATGGTGACTAAACATAAGCTAAATACTCCAATGTAAGATGAACTACAAGAGTCATTCCACTTAACAGCAGGTCAGTTGACAAGCTGGAGACAGTGAGTACCAACAATTCTTTCATGAAGTTTCATTAGAAAAGGGAGGGAGGAAGATATAGTGGTAGCTGGAGGGGAAGCATGGAATCAAGAAAAGGCTCTGCTTGTTTGATGTTTAACATGGGAGAGGCCTAAACAAAATTAAGAAGAAGAAGCCAGGTAAGAAGAAGACAGAAGTGGCAGATGTAGAAAAAAGGAAGGGAAATGGATTGAGAGAAATCCCTCAGAAGGGAAATGGGACCCAGACCAAAGGCAGAGGAATTTGTTTTAGAAAGTAAGAAGCAGAGCATGTTTGGGGGTGAAGCTGAGCTTGCACACCTGTGGACAGACAGTTGCACGAGGGGTCTGTGATTAGGGAGTGAGGTGACATGATGGAAGTCAGAGAAGAGGTGTCCAGGTTGAAGGAGAAAAGTTTTGACATGGTTGCACGCAAAACATAGAATGACTTGGTTCTAGATGAAAGGGCCACTTTCGCTTCTTACTACTGTTTTGAGGTACTGGTCTCTCTTTGGCTTGGCTATTTAGAAAGAAGATCTTCCTAGTTTTCCTGTTTTACTCTTTACCCTCATTATTTCATTTTTAAACTGTTTATCCATTAATCCAGAAAATTTAGAAAATACAAAAAAGGCAGAAAGAGAAAAGTTATATTCCCCCATAAACCTACTACCTAGAGATAATGATTATTAATATCAGAGTGTATTTCTTTCTAGCTATTGAAAAATAGCAATAAAATATAGTTTTATTATAGAAAATAAGGATTGTATCATTTATAACAATTAGTATCTTGCTTTTCTCCCCTAATATTGTATCATGAATATTTTACCATGTTTTGAATATATTTCCAAATGTCTTTAATGGTGGCAAAACATATAGTGGCATTTATTTATGTTTTATTAAATTTTTGCCCCCTGCCCAACCCTATACATTTACCCGCCATCTCAATTTTCCTCTGGGGAATCCATGGGGTTTGGGTGATGCTGACTTCACTCATGATTCTAAGGTCAGAGTCCTTAACCCAGGCCTACAGCAGTCAGTTAATTGCATTTCCCTGCCCTGGGGAATTGGAACCCATGCGGGCGTTGCCACCATTAAACCCTGGGAAGAAGGGTAAAGGAATCCTAGCAGCTCAGGGAAAGTGTACAACTGTAGTCCATGTCCCCTTCCAGACTACGCACCAGGTACCCAAGATCTTGAAATTCCCTTCCCAACTATACCCAAAACCCACTTGCATAGCCTGTGCAGGCCTCTTCCCAGGTCCATCCTCTAGAGGTTAGATTGTACCACCTGTGTGTACAAAGGGGATGTTGACAGAGCTTGGGAGTAAGGGATAAGGTGTCCACATGTGTTCACATAAGGTCTCTTGCAGTGTCCAAGGGAGCTGGAGGATAGAAGACTCTGGAATAAAGTTCTAAACCAGTTAGGAGAATAAATTTAAGCCTGACCTTCTAGCTTGTTATAAAAGCTATTTTTATCAACTAGGGGGACAGAAGTTATTCTAGTTAATTTTTAAATTTGATAATATAATTTTTAAATATTTAGACATACATGGGACTCCTCTGTACTCTTTCTCTGGGTCCATTTTGTTTTTGCTATTTTGGATCAAGTTTTCTGTCATAACAGTAGTACTACTCATATGTCCCATAATTTATATAATCACAATCCTATTGTAGGATATTCAGGCTTTTTTAACATATTTGTTCTCTCCAAATTAAATTCAAACTATGGCCCCAAATTCCTCACAATTCTGAAAGGTTCTAAGAGAAATTAAGTTCCAGTCATAAGTTTCTTAATAAAATTAATAAACAATAAAAACTTCTGAAATATTACTTGCTACTTCTTGTAACTACACTTATGATTTTATCACAAAACTCCATATTAATTTTCATGAACACCATACTACAAGGCAAAAGAAAGGACAGAATGGAAAAGTTTTGCAGATATCTGGAAGTATAATAAAGATAAATTATAGCACCTAAAAGATAAACCAGATTCATAGGCTCATATACTCGGCAAAAGAGTCTTTGTCTAAAGAAAAAAAGGGAGAAGATGCAAATAAATAAAATCAGAAATGAGAGGGGGGACATTACCACTGACACCACAGAAACAAAAGAAATCATAAGAGGATACTATGAACAACTGTATGCCAAAAAACTAGACAATGTAGACAAGAGGAACAAATTCCTAGAAACACACAAAACACCTCCACTGAACTTAGAAGAAATAAAGGATCTTAACAGACCAATTACAAGTGAAGGGATTGAAACAGTTATCAAAACCTTCCAAAGTTGAATAGCCTGGGAATAGCTGACTTCACAGATGAATTCTACCAATCATTCAAAGACAATCTAATATCAATCTTGCTCAAGCACTTCTGAAAAATTGAACAGGAAAGAACACTACCAAACTCATTCTATGAAGCCAAAATCACCCTAATACTAA
This sequence comes from Cabassous unicinctus, assembly GCA_029593785.1. Taxonomy (NCBI): domain Eukaryota; kingdom Metazoa; phylum Chordata; class Mammalia; order Cingulata; family Chlamyphoridae; genus Cabassous; species Cabassous unicinctus. Next base: position 22,900 of record JAQZBX010010154.1, read on the forward strand.
ATCCAGAAAAAGATACTATGAAAAAAGAAAATTACAGACCAATATCTTTAATGAATACAAATGCAAAAATCCTCAACGAAATAGTTGCAAACAGAATCCAAGAGCACATTAAAAGAATTTTACACCATGATCAAGTGGGTTTTATCCAGGTATGCAAGGGTGATTCAATACAAGAAAATCAATTAGTATAATAAATCACATCGATAAATAGAAGAAGAAAATCACATGATCCTCTTGATTGATGCAGAAAAAGCATTTGACAAAATACAGCACCCTTTCTTCATAAAAACACTCCAAAAGATAGGAATAAAAGGAAGATTTTTTAATATGGTAAAGTGCATATATAAAAAACCTACAACTTGCATTGTACTCAATGGTGAAAGACTGAACGCTTTCCCACTGAGATCAGGAACAAGACAAAGATGCCCACTGTCACCATTGCTATTCATTATTGTGTTAGAGCAGGGGTTCTTAACAAGGTGTCTATGAGCTTGAATTGAAATTCAAGAAAACATTATTCTTGTGGGGACATGTTGGTGCGGGTATGATATTTATTAAATAATACACAGTATTATGGACTTAGTAAAGGGTCCGTGGGTTTCAACTGACTGGTAAAGGGGTCCATGGAACAGAAAAAGTTAAGAACCCCTGTGCTAGAGGTTCTAGCTAGAGCAATTAGGCTAGATAAAGAAATAAAAGGCACCCAAATGGGAAAGGAAGAAGTAAAACTTCCACTATTTGCTGATATGATCCTATACTAGAATCTCCTGAAAAATCCACAAGAAAGCTACTAGATCTAATAGACGAGTTCAGCAAAGTAGTGGGATACAAGATTAATATGCAAAAATCAATAGTGTTTCTATACACTACTGATGTGCAAAATGAGGAGGAAATCAGAAAAAAAAATTTCACTTATAATAGTAACTAAAACAATCAAATATTTGGGAATAAACTTAACCAAGGACATAAAGGACCTGTATTCAGAAAACTATAAAACATTGCTGAAAGAAACCGAAGAAGGCTTAAAATAAATGGAAGGACATTTCGTGTTCATGGATTGGAAGACTGAATATCGTTAAGATGTCAGTTCTGCCCAAACTGATTTACAGATTCAACATAATCCCAATAAAAATCCATTCCATTTTTGCAGAAATGGAAAAACCAGTTATCAAATTTATTTGGAAGAGTTAGGGGCCCTGAACAGCCAAAAAGATCTTAAAAAAAGAAGAACGAAGTTGGAGGGCTCTCATTTCCAGACTTTAAAGGGAATTACTTAGCTACAGTGGTAAAAACAGCATGGTACTGGCATAAAGGCAGACACATTGACCGATGGGACCGAATCGAGAACTCAGAAATAGACCCTTACATCTAGAGTCAAGTGATTTTTGACAAGGCTGTCAAGCTCTCCCAGTTGGGCCATAAATAGTCTATTCAACAAATGGTGCTGGAAGAACTAGATAGCCATATCCAAAAGAAAGAAAGAGGACCCCTATTTCACACCTTATACAAAAATTAACTCAAAATGGAACAAGGACTTAAATATAAAAGCAAAAACCATAGTACTCCTAGAAGAAAATGTAGGAAAACATCTTCAAGATCTTGTAGTAGGCAGTAGTTTCTTAAACCTTACACCCAAAGCATGAGCAACAAAAGAAAAAATAGATAAATGGGATCTCCTCAAAATTAAACAGTTTTGCATCTCAAAGGACTTTGCCAAAAGGGTAAAAAGGCAGTTGACTTAATGGGAGAAATTATTTGGTAATCACATATCGGACAAGGGTTTAATATCCATGCTATGTAAAGAGATCATACAACTCAACAATAAAAAGACAAACTATCTGATTTAAAAATGGGCAAAAGACTTGAAAAGACAATTGTCCAAAGAAGAAATACAAATGGCAAAGAAACACATGAAAAAATGTTCAACATCACTAGCGATTAGGGAAATGTAAATAAAAAATACAATGAGATCATTTCACACCTATTAGACTGGCTGCTATTAAAAAGTTGGAAAATGGTAAATGTTGAAGAGGATGTGAAAAGACAGGAATGCTTATTCACTGTTGGTGGTAATGTAGAATGGTACAGCCTCTGTGGAGGACTGTTTGGCAGTTCCTAAGGAAGTTGAATATAGACTTGTCATGTGACCTGACAATACAATTGCTAAGTATATACCCAGAAAACTGAGGGCAATGACACGAATAGACATTTGCACACCGATTTTCACAGTGGCATTATTCATGATTGCTGAAAGTTGTAAACAACCCAGGTGTCCATCAACTGATGAATGGATAAACAAATTGTATATACACACGATGGAATATTCTGCAGCGGTAAGAAGAAATGAAGTGTGAAGCATATGACAACATGGGTAAATATTATGTTGAGTGAAGCAAGTCAGACACAAAAGGATAAATACTGTATGATTGTGCTATTATGAACTAAATATATTTTGTAACTCATGGAATTAATACTTAGAATATAGGCCACCAGAAAGTAGAATGAGGGTAGAGGATGGAAAGCTGATGGTTAATCTGTGCAGAATTGGTTAAAAGGCTGTTTATAAATCTTTGGAAATGAATGAAATGGTAAGAGAACATCATGCTCTTTGCGACTATAGGGGTATGACCGTGGTTGAAAGGGAAAGACTAAAGACATTTATATTACCAGAAGGAAAGCAAAAAATGTAACATGGGCCTGTGTAACACAGTGAAACCTCATGTAAAATACGAATATGGGTGATATTGCATACATAAGACTGTTTTTACAAATTATAAATACAAATAAACTAGAGAGAAGGAAACAGAATAGCTGCCAAGTATGGCAGGGGAAGCATAGAGAGATTGAGAGGTGATGAGTTTTGTTCATTTGGTTGGTTGGTTGGTTGGTGTTTGTTTTTTAGTAGTAGTATTATTAGTAGAATAATGAAAGTGCTCTGGGAATGATTGAGGTGATGAATACACAACTATGTGATTATATGAATACCATTGATTGTACACTTTGGATGGATTTATGCTTTATTTATGTTTGAATAAAATTGATTTGTTAAAAAAAGAAAAGAGATAGAAAAGGACAAATATTGTTTGATTCCACTTAAATGAAATAGAATAAGCAAATTCACAGAGACAGAGAATAGATTAGAGGTTACCAGGGGCCAGGGGAGGAAGGAATGGGGAGTTATCGCCTAATAGGTATAGAGTTTCTGTTTGTGATAAATGTAATTAATGCTCCTGAATTGTACACTTAAAATAGTTAAAATGGCAACTTTTATGATATATGTATATATTACCACAATATTTTTTTAAAAAAGAAAATGAACAAGATATATAATACATGCATTGATCTTCATAGTTTCTAAAATGCTTTCAGTACATTATCCAATTTCACCAATACTATTGAAATAATTTCTCTCCCCACATTATGGAGGCAGAAACGGAGACATAGAGACATTGAGTGTATTGCTTAGGGTCAAACAAACAGCAACCTGTGAACCCAGCCGTGAGGTAGTTTTTGACCATTCCACTGTACAATGGCATAAAATTAGCATGTGCACACTCCATCTGGATTGCTTCTCTGCCTGCTTTTCTCAGTTTCTTCTCCTCATGCCTCCACGTCCTAGAAAGAACTTTCAGGCCCAATTTGCACAATGCTGGGCTCTTTCCACCATGCAAGGAACGAGGCTAACATAGTCTGTTGGGTAAACACAGGCGGCAAGCGACAGAGATGTATGCCCAACTGGCAAACTTCTGATAACCGACCTAGCTCCTGCTATGTAAACAGGTGTAAACTAAGATTTAATCAGTTTACACAGTGCTGTAAATAATTTAATCTCTCCACAGCACGGTACTTGCGAATGTAAATGTTTGGGCCAAAACTGATGCTGACAATGTGATGCAAGCGTCCAGTTTCTCAGCCAGAAAAGCTGGGTCAACAAGTGGTCCTCCCAGGCCCCTGCCTGGGGATGAGGAGGCTGGTGTCAGAGAAGCAGAGGGGAGGCAGAAACCCCTTAGCTGTGGGTGGAGCCTTATTGTTCCCAATGCAAAGTTTAGGCTTTAACCCTGGGAGCTGGTGATATTCTCTCCACCCTCAATTCCTCCTGACCCTGAATCCTTTCTCTCCCCTTCAATTATTCTTCACGGCACTGTTCTGCAGATGTCTGAGTTGGTTGCAGGTGAGTGAAAAGGGAAGCAAGAAGAGAGAGAGAAAGCAAGAAAATAGCAGCCTTCAGGAGTGTTGCAATAAATAAATTTCTCACTTGAAGATTACCTGACCATCACTCGCTGCCTGTCAATGTGTGCCTATGCAAATTGTACCTTGATCATGTGAAAATCACATGCAAATGTGCTCTCAGTTGGTCAAGAGACTGTTAACTCCACCTGCCAGAGTCCACTATATCAGAAAGTGCTGCCTCCTATGAATTTTTCATCAGTATTATTCATCTTCTAGTTGGCCTGGCTCTCCCCTTGAGCTGAGAGGACAGGGAGAGCTTGCTCTTCCTCTCCCACATATGTGCTTTCTCAGGAGTGGAAGCTATTGCTCTATCAGCCCCCTCTCAAGATGGCTGGGGATCAGTTACATGGTTTACGCCAGGAAAAGAATAGCTCCTATTTACTGAATGTGAGGAGTTTCTTTTTCTTAACGCTACCATGGATTGGTATCATGTTCGTAAAGCTAATCCATTCCTGTGGGTGTGAACCTATTGTATGTGGGACCTTTTGATTAGGTCACTTCAGTAAAGCATGGCCCAGGGTGGATCTTAAACCTCTTAATGGAGTCCTTTATAAATGGGATGAATATGGAAAGAAAAAGAGGAGAAAGCCACAGAAGCTGAGAGAGAGCCAGGGAAGCAGGAAGCTGAAGGCAAGGAAAGCTGGAGGAGGCAGAGACCAGCAGACAATGCCATGTGCCTTGCCATGTGACAGAGGCATCCAGGAGGTAAGGGGGATCATTGCTGGCCTTTGTTGTTCTGCTTACCTTATCACCTTACTCCTGTTCCCTCATTTCCAACCCCCAGAACCATTGTTTGGGCCATCTGGTTTACCTACCACTTGTGTTCTCTTGTTTTCTGTGTAATTCTCTTCATCTGCACAGGGGCTTTGCCAGTCATGGCAGTAAAGATGCCCCCTCCCATAGGAGACACCTTACCTCCTGACTTTACTGTCTGCCCTTTCCACCGTGTAGTAGCCTGGGTTACACTCGTATTTGCAGACAGAGCCCACGTCATGGTTGTCCTGGAGGCAGTGGTTCAGGAGCATGTTGGCATTCTGGATAACAGGAGGAGCATCACACTCCAACTTGCAGTAGACTTCTGGGAGGGACCAGAGTCCATCTTCAAGGCAGGTTAGCCATGGGCTCAGTCCTGAATCCAGGAGAGAAAAGCACAGGATGCTCAGAAGAGAGAGTCCAAAAATATAATAACAGAAGAAAGAATGAAAACCTGTTAATGTATTTCATTCTCAGACAGTCACATTATTCTTTTTGGGGAAGCTTCTCTAAAATCTCAGGTCACATGTTTATCCTATATCTTTCTTACCCACAGAGCACCCATTGTGGTCTCTTCTACAGAACAGAGGTCAGATAACTCATTCTTGCCCTGAATTGAAAGAAGTGCCACCTGCCAAGGCAATATCTTCCTTCCTAACCACAAATAATAAAAATGTAGCAGTGATAATATCATGAAAAGCATTATAATAATGATAGATTGACACTTTTTTTAGTGTTTATTATATATCATGCACTGCTCTTAGCATTTTACATGTATTAAGTTCTGTAAACTTCAAACCTCAAACAGCCCTATGAAATAAGTACTGTTGTTATACCCCATTTTGCAGATGAGGAAATTAAGTTTAGGTATCTTGCCTAAGCTAATTGTGGCAGAATGAGGGTTTGAACCCAGGCAGTATGGATGCACAGTTCTGTGCTTAACCACAATGCCATGTGTCTCAGTGTACAGTATAATTTATGGGTTCTTAAAGTCTAATCCATGGACTATACACTGTAGTATCACTGGCCCAGTCCAGACCTACTAAATCAGAACCTCTTGAAGTAAGGCATTTTAACACACCTCCTGGATAATTGTTAGGCACATCAAAGTCTAAGAATTCTTGGTGAGATAAAGAGCAAGGTGTGGGAGACAATTGGAGCTGGTTCCATCCCATCTTGATTTCTTACTAACAGTACAGTCAGGGAAGAATTATATAACTGTGTTCTCATGTATAAAATGGCACTAAGAACACCAAGCTTGTCAGATGACTGTGAATATTAAATTTTAAAATGTGCATTTAAATGGCATTTTGATTATTAATATTACCAGGACAACTCTGTTAGTTGGCTTGACTCCAGGATGCATACAATCAAATAAAAACAGAGTCTGAGATTCTCTCATTAATGAGGCTCTGAGTCAGTGGATCTTTCCAGGTAGTCAGAGACAAGGAATGGTTTTGTCCTTTCGATCATTGTCGATGTTGTCAGAGGAGGGTGGTACAGCAGAGCAAATGGAAAGGCCACTGGGTGAAGAAAAGGATCCCAGAGGCCCCCAAAGAGGGACAGAATCAAGAGAACTTACACACCGTTACGGGTTAATCAGACAATACCTTGAAGTTTGGCTGGTGGGACACAGGAGATTGAGCAGCGTTTCAGAAAGTCTGTTCCCTCTGAGCAGGAGAAGGTTGCATAGTTCACCAAAGACTGGTCGGGAATGCCACAGTCAAGAGGTGAGCAGCTCACATCCAGGTCCCAGTGCCCAGAGGAACATGTGAGCAGAATTGCCTTCTGGAAACAGAAAATTTTCCTATGTCAAGGTCACATAAAAAGATGTATCAGAAGAATCGACAGGCTTTGAAACAGTGCCAGTGATTATTTGTCCCAACATTCAAAACAGATTCAAGTATTTTGCCTTTCTTCCTCTTTTTACCTTATTGATTCAATATACAGACCCACACAATACCGAAGTATAATGTTGATGAAAGGGAGTGGGGCATATGGGAATCCCTATATTTTTGTGTAAAATTTATGTAATCTAATTATCTTTTAAAAAATAATAAAGATGATATGATCCAAAATAAATAATAATTAAAAAAAAGAGAATCATTAAACAGAGCTGCTCCTCCAGTCAACTCCATTGGATGCCCTCCATTTGCGCCCCAGATCGGCTGTCTACCCACCTCCACCCTGATCTATGCCCAGGGACGCTAGTCTGTGTGGATTTCTAGCCTCTGGCTTGGGCTTGGATTCAGGTCCTGGGACACACATGCAGGAGATTACCAACTAGGAGAAAAAGTAATGTCAGAGTGCTTCCTTCCCCAGGGGGTTGCTGCGTGCTGGCTGCGTTCTTTGACAGCTGTCTCCACATGGCTCCTGCTCTTTTTTATGTGGGTTCTGCTAACTGCTCCCTACCTTCACCCTTTCAGACCTAGGTGCAATAACAGGGAAACTTTGCCCTGGGATATTGTAATATTTCATTGCAATTTCTCTATATTCTGCCCACATTTCTATAAATAGCCCCTTGATCAAATTATCCTTAAATTTCCTACTTTTAACCATGTCATCTGTTTCCTCTGCTGGGACTCTTACTGATAAGCCAATTGATAATGCTACTGAAAAAAAAAATTGCTTCCTCTGTGAATGATGCATATTATCTGAGAACAGCAGGGAGTTAATGCATGCAAAGCACCTCCCAAACCTTCTGGTATAATTAGAGAAATTCTGGCTATTTCTCTGAGCCTATAATTTCAGTAGGGCAGCCTTAGAATACATCACCATTAATTAAATGAATAAATATTTATTTAGCACCTAGAAAGCCAGATCCTATACTAGGTTTAGATAAACAAGATGCCCTCAAGGAACTAAAAACCCAATGGAAGGGGGCAAATCACTTGTTGAAACAGGGGCTCAGAAAATGCCTGAAGAAGAAAGAATGGAAAGAAGGAGAAAGGGAGAAAGAGAAGTAAAGAAAGAATGCATGACATATATTTTTATTTGTTATATTCCTTACCTTCTTAAATATAGATTTGAAGGAATGCAATTAAAAGAATACAAACAATAAAATAAGTAGAAAACGGAGACCAAGAAAAAAGAAAATATACACACGTAAAATACAAAGCAACATAATGTAATATATATTGTTTTGTGGTAGTCACATGGCACTATGGCAACTAAAGGAGGAACTTTCCATCCTTGGGCAGGGAGGTAGAACATTTGAGGGAAGTGTCACCAAATAGTTAATACTGGAACTGGCCTTTGAAAGATGGTCAGGACTTTCCCAGAAGCACAGAAGGAGGTGGAAGGAGGTTTTCAGGGTGGAGGAAACAAAAAAAGCAAGGACCTAGAACCGTATTTGGGGAAAAAGCACAAGTCACTTTAGCCACTGAGTTACCAAAGGTCAAAGACAGAAAGAGGAGATTCTGCAGCTGAGCCATCCTTCCTGCCAGGAGACCGCAGTGGCACCAAAGCCAAAGGTAAAATGACTGGTGAAAGCACCTGTCACCCCTAATACCAGTTCTTGTCCAGCTGCTCCTCCCTGCCTCCCAGTGTTTCCCTGTTGCCTGCCAGAAGGACCCAGTTGAAAGCCAGACACAATTTTCTGCTTAGTTTCAGTTCTCATGTCAACAAAAAGCAAATAGCCCCACTGTCCTGTGATAATGAGCTGCAATTGTATAATTTCTATAGTGAGGCCAGCCTCAGATGACAGGAACATTCAGCTAGAGAGCTCTTTTGCTGTTCCCAGTATGGTTGGCAAAGGGTGAGCTCCCACCTATCTTCTCCCAACCCAGATTCTGCTCTTTACTTAGTTATCACAGCCTGGAAATCTGGCTCACACCATCATGATCCACAGATCATTTAAAGAATGTCCCTCAAACTGCATATGCTGCCTGGTTCTTCTCCTTGCTTCAACAGGTACTGTCCATTTTGTTTTGAGTTTGCTACTAGTTGTAATGCCTTGCAAACATTATCTTTTCTTTTCTTGCTTCTTTAATTCTTTATTTCTGGCACACATGTGTATTCTGTTCATATCTTCATTTTGTTCTTTTCCATTCTTTCTCTTTCTTTTCTAATCAGATATAACTTTACCTGAATTAAAAGAACAGGCAGTAAGAGTATCACCTTTCCAACGAAATTAATTGAACCATCATAAACCAAGAAGCTGGTGCCTCAAAGCAGAATGAATCTGTTTCTTTCTAGGCAGGCCCAAACTATGTGAAACCAAAGATTGTGTCTTTAAATTCAGACTATTGGCTTCAAGACCTGTTGAGGCACCAACTGGTACAAAATGAAAAAAATACCAATTTTCCAAACTATTGATATCTGGCTACCCAATCATGCTTCCACTTTTTTCTTATGATACTACATCTTTTTAGTTCTCTCCTTGAGCACCATTGTCTTTTGCCTAGTACATCCTTTCTCTATCTAATAATATGCTGATGTTTCCTAATGGTTGATTTCAATTTTAAAATTCCTCTTTAGGGTATTGGGAGTTCTCTAAAGGAAAGATGGAAAGCAAAATTCTTAGTTGGGAATACATTATCATGCTCATAATAATGTCAGCTAACAATTTCTAGTGCGTTGTGCCTATAATTTTGCTAGAAGCTTTTTAAGTTTTTCCTGTCATCATAGTAACTCAATGAGATAAGAACTTCTGTTTTAAACATGTTACAAATGTGGAAACAAACTTAAAGAGGCTAATTTTAGTTGTTTGTTTGTTTGCCCAAAGATAACACCTAGTACATAGTGGAGCCAAGTTGTCTTCCAAGCCCGTGCTATTAACCAATATACATTATTCACTCCCAGTCACCTTTGAAGTACTGGAAATGGTGCTTATGAAGGCTTGTAGAAATTCAGGATATTCAGCCAAAGCTAGAATCATGATAGAATTTAAGGCTTTGGGAAAGTACTAAATTTAAGGCTTTTGGGAAGGAAATAGGGCTCTTCTTCTCTAGCCTTCTTGGAAGGAGGGTTGGAGGTTTAGACAATGAACCACAGACAATCTGATTGCAACTTACATGGCTTGAAAATTGTGGACAAGCCTAAACTGTGGCATTTTCATGTTAAAGGCAAAGTGGGCAACATAACTTCTGACAGGAAGACAAAAACAAGGGAAAAGAACATCTAATCAGAATTGCACATGCTCTTATATACCCTGCATTTCTATAAAGCCAAGCTTCTCCTTGCTTGTTAGAGTCCTCGTTTCTCCTTTTAAATGATTTAAAAAACACCTGTCCTTCCCCCAATTTATCCAGGGAGAAGAGTACAAGCAGATTCTCTCATGAGGAACTTGGTCCTGATGGCCATGGGTTTCCAACTCACCTGCCTGGGCCTGAGGTACTGCCCGCTGCTGGCCTGAAGGGCAAACCCCCTTCCACAGCTGATAGCACACTTCATGTGACCTGGGCCACCAGAGGTACAGTTCACCATATCCACGTGATCAAGCAGCAGTGGAGCACAGCCGCCCTGCTCCTCACAAGGCCAGTGGGCACAGCTGGGGATGACAGAGACAGGAGGAGCTTAGGACAGGAAGTGGCAATGACTTCTCAGTGTCCTCTGGGAAATGCCTCTAAACCAGAAATAATTTTTTTTTTTCCAAAATCTACATTAAACTCATCACCTCCTCTATATTATCTGGAGACATGTAGCATAATCAACATCTATGACAGCTAGCAAGCAAAGACCAACCAACTTTCAGTGGCTTTTCCAGACAGAAGGGTGAGAGGATGGGGGTGGGGGGTGGGGGAGAGTAGATCCCAGGGTTCTGGGTGGCTTCAGAAATGAATAGATACAAGGCATGATACTCAAAAATATTTAACAACAAGTTCTACTGAGTCCCAAACAATCAAAACAGACCCAGGGCAGAGCTCAGGAGCCGAATCCTGGAGGTCCCTAATTGTGTCAGCATTAATCTTTTATATGTTTATCTCAGGGAGGCCCCAGGGTCCCTGTAAGAAGATATTGGGTGTCTGAGGTATCAGAAAAGATAACACCTATTCACTGATTGGGATGGAAATATTTTTGCAGTACTGAATGTCAACACTGGCTAAACAGAAATTGAGCCCATGACAGGAAAAGGAAACTCCCACTTGCCTGACATTGTGCTAGATGTTTACAGAGACCTCCTGGGAGGGCTGCTGCCTGGATCACTAAGACCAATCAACCAGGAACAGGAGAGATATATAAACTCCCTGGGGTTCAGGGACACTCAGCCGGGACCACAGCAGCAACAACCACGTGATAGAGCAAGAAGAGGGTTACCTTCTTACCAAAGCAGAACCACAGAAGTTAGAAACTAGGACACTGGCTGCAGGCTGTCTGGGTTTGAATCCCAGCTCCCCCATTTACTAGCTGTGTGACTTTGGGCTAGTTACTCATTTTGCACTGTTTTAGCTTCTTCCCCTGTAAGATGGGGATAACAATGGTGCATACTTCACAGGGTTGCATTAAGGGTAAAACGAGTTAGTTCATGTGAGGTATGCAGGACAGTGCCTGGCACGTGAAAGTGCTCCGTAAGTGTTAACTATTATTAATACAGAGAGTTTGGTAATGAAATGGACTAGACTTCAGCAGCCTCAAGTCTTCCCAAGTCCCTCAAATGTTCCATTTATCATTCTCCCAAAGCTAGTTCTATGGATCAAAAAGCTAGACTGTTTGGGATCCTAACCACTTTTAAGTTGTCTTACCAGAAATTCTGCAAATCATAGACATCCTCAGTAAGCTCTGATAATCTTGATACTTAAATGATTTGAGCAAGGGGGTTGTGGACATTCCTTAAACTCCTGTAAAGGAGTTTACATACTTGAATTTCTTTTCTCTCTCTTGCTTATCTCCACCACTGCCTTTCTTTCACTCTTGCTCTTACCCTTGCTTTCTCTCTTTCTTTCTTTCTTTCTTTCTCGAATTTTCTCTCACTTCCTCTGAGGAGATGACTGTGGTAACAGTCCTGATATAAGGCTAGCTCTGCTACTAAGTGACAGTGTGATGAGAGAAAAATTTTAATCAACCCAAGTGCCCATTTCAACATTGATTAAATGGGAACAAGAATAGTATCTGTTTTATAAGGATGTTGTAAGGCTAATATGGTCATGCTTTTAAAACACCTAGCAGAGAGTAAAAACACAGTACACATTAGTTGTTATTATCACGGATGTTGCTTTTGTTATTTTTACCTACTCTCATGGTCTTACCTGTCACCTCCTCTGGTGTCTCCCTTACATAAAATCTGTTTCTGCAGTCTCTCCCTTTCCTCCTCCCTTCATTTATAAACGTTGCCTCACTCTCTTTCTTGGTATACCCACTGTATTCAGGACCAAGCACTTCAACTCGCAATGTCCTTACATATATGTTCTAGCATCTGATTTCATGATTTCTATGAAGGGAGGCACCACATTTCCAGCTTGCCCCTTGATGGCTCATCTTAGACGTCTCTTCTCCTGATCCCCACCTGCCAGGCTCTGGGCTATACCAGCCTACAGAGTTCACAGTTGGAGTGATTCCTGTGCCCTCTGCTTCCTGCTATTCACACTCAATTATCCTACCTAAGACCTCAACTCTGCATCTGGACCCCTCTAGTAAGTCTCCTAATTTGTCTACCCATTTATGACTCTTTCCACTGCAATAAATTCTGCAACTCGAGGTTGGCCATCTTCCTAGTGGTCTGTCTTCCTATCATTAGAATGTGAGATCCATGGGCACAGGTCCTTTGTTTTTATTTACTACATATCCTAAGTGCCAATAACAATGCCTGACACTTAATAGGCCCTTTATAAATATTTACTAAATGAACAAATGAAAGATTCCTCTGAAAAAGAAAAAAAAAAGCAAATTTCCCTGTGTCCCCATTGTCTATTGAATTAAATAAAACCCTTCCTACTCTGGTATCCAACACGTTCTACAATCAAATCTCAATTTATAGCCAGAATCAGGCAGGGTTCAAATCTCAGCTTTGTAACTTTCAGCCACATGACTCTGGACAATTAACCTTGAGGAGCTTCAGTCCTCTCATCTATAAAATGGTAATAAGGTGTACCTCGTGGAAAGTGTTGTGAAGATTAGAAAAGATAATACATTTATGTAAAGTGCTAGAATGGTGCTGGCACATGTAGGCCCTCCATAAATGACAGCTATCACTATGATTGTGCCCTGATTACTTCCCCCCACTACTCCACTGCAATTGGTCCAGTTTCCCCCCTCAGTAGCAAGTGAGCTGTTAGCCACACATACCCTTCAGTTTTCCCACATCTGTGTCTTTGCTCAATTTGTTAGATTTCTAAAAAGGTCTTCCTTCTCCAAGAAAACTCTCCAGATATCTTCCTCCTTTAAACCTCCCAGTGAAATTTGAAAAATAATTCCCTTCTAACACCTCTTTTACTGTGTCTTGTATCATAGCCATGTATGTATATCCTTGCTCATTCATTCGCTCATTCATCCTTTTATTCACTAGCATCTGAGTGTTTCCTAAGTGCTGAATATTCTAACTAGATTATCAATTTTTGGAAGACAAATACTGACTCTCAGTAACTTTTATATTCACCATACTCCTTCCTATAGTAGACACAATAAATGCTTGCTAAATTAAATTTGTTCATATTGTAGGCAGCAGGGTAAATCAATGGCTATCAAAATGGGAAACATTAACTTTTACAATGACAGAAGGGGATCTGAAATATAAAAATTTCATTATCGAATAATGATTCAAACATCTTGCGCCACTGAATCATGCATTCATAAGCATTTACTGAATAACTACTGTTTGCAAGGCGTGAGTCTCAGTGTTGAATATATGACAAAGATCATGCCCTTAAGGAACTCATAGTCTATTGGGAAAGACTGATGATAAATTCAGTGCTCTTATTGTTGCCAGGACTGCTAAATATTAGCCAAAATGACCACTGTGAATCTTGTCATCATTAATTTGTTCTGTTTGCCCATGAATTATGTTAATGGTCAATGACTTTATTGAAAAGCTGGGCAACCAGAGAAGAAAATGGAAAATAAAAGGACAACGAATATGCATGTGCTACAGAAGCACTCATCTGAATATGCTAAAGTTGCTGTCCCTGACCTTGTACCCATAGGATTTAAATCACATCAGTGACATTCTCATTTCTTTTACCTATTTCTATTAAGTGTTGTATAGAGATGTTGGAATTGAGTGGTGTGAGGATTATTTTTTCTTTTTTTAATCTTTTAAACCTTGGTTCTTTCCTGTCATGATGTGGGATTCTTCAGACTCACTTTATGGTACCTGATATAGAAAAGAATATGAGTTGGGGCTGGGGGTATTAGTTGTCAGCATGGATTCTCCAAATCCAACTGGGAATGCAACATAAGAAATATATCTTTGCCTCTGAGTCTTTATTCGACTTGTCTGGATAAGGGAGCTGAAACCTGACCATGCTCCATAGTACGAGATCAGAATGCCTCATGAGGGTTGCTAAAGAATTCCGAGCTCCAGAGATGCTGCATGCCATCCATGGATGTCCCCAAGACATAAAATTTTCTTCAGCATGTTGAGCAGAAAGTACTAGGAAAAAGGGTGTCATTAACACTTCTGGTTCATATCAGCTTATTGCCAAGAAATTAATGTGAAAGAGCACATGCCATTTTTCAGTGACTCCAGTCAATTAATCTGTGTCAGGACAAATATGTGCTATGACAAGACAAAACAAATATTCTGAATAAGCATCCTTTCATCAAGATGGGGTTCCATTAACTACTGTTGCTATGACTACCAGTGTGAGAAGTCCATCCAGCACTGGCCACAAAGGAGGAATGGTGAGACAGGGGAGCAGACAAGATGTGAAAAGTGGCATGAAATAAGACCAAAAACAAAACCAAACAACCAAACACCAAACCCAGACCTGTTTATGCAGTGAGAAATGGTTTTAGGGCAGCTGTTGCCAATTCTTTCACTAGCTTATATTTCCATTTGCTTCCTTTTTAAGGAATTTGTTTTATGAGGATGGTGTTTGTCAGGTTGTTAGCTTAGCTTCTGATGGCATCTGGTACCAATTGTAGACATATGCCCCTTGCACCCCACCCCCAAATTCCCTTCTGTGGTTCTCTTCCATTACAAAGGCTGCTTTTGTGAGTGAAGTTGTTGGGTTCT
This sequence comes from Cabassous unicinctus, assembly GCA_029593785.1. NCBI lineage: Eukaryota > Metazoa > Chordata > Mammalia > Cingulata > Chlamyphoridae > Cabassous > Cabassous unicinctus. The sequence goes on from JAQZBX010010154.1 coordinate 37,994, forward strand.
CTGTTTTCTCACCCTCCCAATACGTCCTCCTTTCTACCCAATGCCACATATACTCCAATATCATAAGGATAATGCTAATTGTAAAAATAATAACACTTGAAATTTCTCAAAAGATTTTTTCTTATAGTATTTTCCATGTTAATGGAAGTGGCAGGAATAAAGCCTTATAATGCCCCAGAGAGGTGGGAAATTAGGTATTGATCTTGGTTTGACATACGAGGAAACTAATGCTGTTTGGAAAATGGCTGGAGGCCACACGGCGAGACAGGGGAAAATCCTCAGGCTGATCTCAGAGCCCTCACTCTCCAGGCCAGCCTAAACCATGAGGCCATCTCCCTATGGACAAGGTTGCTTTCCTGTTGTTTTCTTTTCAAAAAGCAGCACAAGCCTGAGTGAGTCAAGAAGCTCCTCAGCAGGGCAGGCTGGGGAAAAGTATAGAATACGTAATAGTCCGTTTTACTTTTGATCAGTTTTCTTTTAAACTATATAGTAAATCAAATTGGCAATATTTGTCTCTTTCAACAATACCGCCTCATCCTTCCAACCATTTTTACCAGACCTGTCCCTTCTCCACATCACAATGTCTGCTCAGATAAGGATGTGATAAACCTAGTTAGATGTGATTCACAGATATTTCCATCTTAATAGGAGACAAAGTTTCAAGCCAAAGGAATGATTTTTTCATGATGGAATTTTAAGTCAGTAGGCAAATGACACTGTGTAGATAGCCACATAACCATACTGACTATCCTTAATTCTCTTGGCTCTTCTCTTATAAGCCTCTATTCTCTGTCTCTTCTGATCTTCATTACCCAAAGTCATTGAGTTTGAAGTTTTTAAATAATGCTTTCAATTAAAGAATCCTTATTCAAAATGTGTTTTAGCCATAAGGTATCCTCCTATTTACATGACCTGTTTGAGGGCATGCAGGCACATTCCTAGCTTTGTCCTGTCATAATGATGTGGGGTTTTTTTTCATCCTTTGTTGGGTCTATGAATGATCCCTATACTTGGGAAAACCTTATTGTATAGTTCCATGAAAGACTTTTCCGCACATGCCATGAGGTGGGCTTTCTCAACCATCCCTCTGCATTTGACTCATCTAGGGAGCTTTTTAAAAAATATAGACACCCAGGCTTTACCTCCTGGGGATGTTTATTCTATACCTCAGGTGTGGGATCCTAGCATCTTTGATATTTTTAAGTTTCAAAGGTTTTGATGCTCACCAGGAGTAAAACCATAGCAACATAAAGATCTGGAGATATGTAACCATATCAATAAGATATGTCAATAAGTTCTGCAGACCAAGACTACAAAATAACAAGGCTGATTCCAGAAGGAGAAACTGGTCCTGGTGCTTGATCATTATGCTTGAATATATTAAGCTCAAATCACCCCCTAGAATCCATAGGGTATATCAAAAGCATAAACATTTCCCTTGTTCTGAAGACTCTTTCAATATAGCTGAAGAAAAAAAATAACTAAATCATGTGTTACAGATTATAAATGTGTGACTGTTTCAAATAAAGTTCCATCATGATATTTGATTGGCTTCAACAAATGAATAGGAATTGAAGAGGCAAATAGAATATGGAGCCTGCTCCTCAAAAGTCAACTCTAAGGCTTTACAGAAGAAAGGTATTATTCTCTAAATCCAGACAAAAACACCATTTCCTTCCTACTACTGTTAACTGAATAAAATTCAGTATGTCTAGAGTTCTTAAATTCTGACTAGCATGGTATCAACATATTTATCTAAGGTAGACTTGGGGAAAAGTTCCCAAAGTCTTCCTATACCTTCAGTGGTTAGTGAGGCTGGCACCAGACAACAGACATTATTATCTGCAGATGGAGTGGTCAGTCTCACTAAAAGACCTGCAAAGCACTCTTCCCCAGGGGATGCCAAACCAGGTACCTCTTATAATTTTTTTCATTTCTTGAGGCCTTTACAGAGAAGCTGGCATAACTTCCAGCCCAGTTCACATTTGGGAAGGAGGCAGTTCCTGAATAATGAGTGAAGTGCTGGCTATTCTGCCTACAGCTGCCCTGTGACTTTGATCCAAGGTTCCCCTGAAAGTCTGAGCCACCCTGGAGGAATTCCAGGAGGCTGCAACAGTATTCCAGAGTCATATAGAATCTGTAGTGAAATCTTCATTTCTCCCATGTAAGGACTGATGGGAGATTATGAACTGAAGATCCCATTTGCTGAATATGATTACTCGGGGTAGGGGAGAACTTTAAAACCCAATAGTGAATCACAGCATCAACATGACTACATAAGACAACCCTGGAAAAGTTTCTCTTTAGAAACCACTAATAAAAGGACAAATACCACTTGTCTGGAATTCGGGAGGATGACAGAGACTGGACAAGGACTCCACAAACACTGAATGAAAGAAAAAGTTTAAAAAATAACAAAAACACAAAACACCAAAAAAGGTAGAAGATCTGACACAGAACTGTCAATCCAGACTCCTCCCTCTCACTCTGTCTTTTTTTAAATATATGATTTTTTTTTAAAGATTTAAATTACATAAATGCTAATATTCACACAGAGGCAGCACAGCATGGGTCCCTCCACTGAAGATGCAGACAATAAAACACTCACAGCAGCAAGTTAGAATCCCACACATATCCAGACAAAGGGGCTCATGTCCACAGAGACCCAGAGAAGAACACAAAGGGCTGCCTAGTATATAAATACAAAAAGTCCCCCAGAAGATAAGAGACTGTGGCAAAACTGTTGGCAAGAGGTGCATACACTCAGTCCAATGTCTGCTGGATCACTTAAAAGAAAAACAGACCTTTTTTGGATTGACCCAATCTAGCTTCCCGGGGTGGGATACTGGAGAAATAACCTAAGGCAGAAAAGTCTCAGGAAAAGTAAAGGCGGGAACTGAAAAGCTGTAAGGCAGGATGGGTCCCAGAACTGAGAAATGTAATAAAATGGGGGTACTGAGAGAGGGAGAGAAGTTAAACAAATCATAAAACCTGGGGAGGAAATTCTGCACAAAAACAAACAGAACAGATCAGGATTCCTGGAGAAGGAACAGAGGAAAGGAAGCTTTCTTCTGGAGGAAAAACAATTGCATATAATAAAGGCAATCTTAAAAGTTGTACCACATATCCAGGGCAAGAATCTGGTACAGAAGACCTGAGAAAGTCTGAACAGTTAAACATAAGCTACTCTAAAGTTCCAGTATAAATCGGACCAAGTGTCAAAGAAGAACCTCAATATACAGCCAATCTAAAAATAAAAGCATAGACAAGAGGGAGAAACTGACCTTAAGACCTAGCACATCAAAATAATCAGATGCTTAGACATAAGCAAAAAAATTACAAGCCATACTAAGAAACAGGAAGATATGACTCAGTCAAGGGAATGAATTAAAACTTCAGAGGAGACACAGACTTTAGAACAATTAATCAAAAAGTGCAAACAAATCTCCTAAATCAATTCAAGGAGATGAAGGAAAATATGGAAAGAAATAAACTAATAGTGGACATAGAGCTAAAGAATATTAAGAATACAATAGGTGAGCAAAAGAAGAATTGGAATGCTTAAAAAGAAACATAGAAATTATGGGGATGAAAGGCACAATAATGGAGATTAAAAGGCATGAAATAGCAATTTGGACAGGCATAAGAAAGAATCAGCAAACTAGAAGACAGGACAACTGAAAACATAAAGTCAGAAGAACAGATAGAGAATAGAATAGAAAAATAATGAGCAATGTCAAAGGGATTTGAGTGACAACATGAAGCATACCAACATATATATCATAGGTGTCCCAGAACAAGAGAAGAGAAAAGGGGAAGAAAGAACATTTGAGGAAATAATGGCCAAAAATTTTCCAATTCTTATGAAAGACATAAATATGCATGTCCAAGAAGTACAATGTGCTCCAAACAGAATAAACCCTAACAAACCTACTCAAAGACACATAGTAATCAGAATGTCAAATGCCAAAGGTAAAAGAGACTTCTGAGACCAACAAGAGAATAGCAATTCCTCACATACAAGGGAACCACAATAAGATTAATTGCCAATTTCTCATCAGAAACCATGGAGTCTAGAAGGCAGCAGTATGATATATTTAAGGTACTAAAAGAGAAAAACTGCCAGCCCAAAATTCTTTATCTGGCAAAACTGTCCTTGAAAAATAAGGGAGAATTAAAAATATTCACAGACAAATAGAAAGTGAGTTTGTCACCAAAAGTCTTACCCTACAAGAACTCCAAAAGACAGTCCTTCAGATTGAAAGGGAAAGACAGGAAAAAGTGGCTTGGAGCAGTGTGAAGAAGTGAAATCCTCAGTAAATGTAACTAAATAGGTAAGAACAAAACACAAGAGTACTGTAGCCTCAATATATATATAACTCTAATCTTTAATTCTTATAAGAGTTAGAATACAATTGAACAAGAAATAGCCATATTTCCTGATAATGGATACTCAAACTATAACAAGGTAATGTGGGACACAAACAACATAAAGAGGGGAAACAGAGGGATATGAAAGCAGAAAGCACGTAAGCTTTTGAAGTTAAGTTGGTATCTTTTCAAATTATTAATAGTAGGTGTAGGGAAGCGGGTGTGGCTCAGTGGATGGAGCCCCCGTTTACCATGTGGGAGGCCCGGGTTCGCATCCCGAGGCCTCCTGGTGGGGGCACGCCGGCCTGGGCGGTGCGGTGGGCTGATGCAGCAGCCTCACGGCAGGAAGCGGGTGTGGCGCAATGGATAGAGCGCCCGTTTACCATATGAGAGGCCCCGGGTTCGCTTCCCGGCGCCTCCTTGTGAGGGCAGGCCAGCTCGCGCGGAGCTGTGGGCTGATGCGGCGGGACCTCACAGCGGGGGGGAGATAGGCAGACACAGAGAAGACACAAGCATACACAGAGAAGACGCGCAGCGAATGGACACAGCAGCACGGGCAGCAAGGGGGAGATAAATAAAATAAAATAAATAAATCTTTAAAAAAAAAAAAATAGTAGGTGTATTAGTTAGCCAAAGGGGTGCTAATGTGAAACACCAAAAATGGGTTGGTCTTTATAAAGGGTATTTATTTGGGGTAGAAGTCTACAGATACCAGGCCATAAAGCATTAAGTTTCTTCTGTCACCACAGTCCATTGCCACATGTTAGAGCAAGACAGCTGCCGGCGTTTGCCAGGGTTTAGGCTTCTGGGGTTCCTCTCTTCCCGGGGCTGTGTTTCTCTCTGGGTTTTGCTCCTGGTTCCTCCACAAGGTTAGCTGTAGACGATCAGGCAAATGGCTTGCTTTTCTTCTCCTGGGGCCTTCTTTCCAACATCAAAACTGCTTCTCAAAAGACTGCTTCTCCTCTGTTTTTTGCCTTGTCTTTTATATTCAATTCCCCACCCACCAGGGGGTGGGGCTCAACGCCCTACTAACTGACATGGCCAGTCAACGCCCTAATCATAATTCAATCATGCCCAGATTAACAGATCAGATTACAGGCATGATCCAATTATATTTTTGGAATTCATAATTACATCAAATTCCCCAATGGTTACATTCCACCCTCTGAATTCTAAAAATATATTACAATTCTCAAAAAAAACTTAAATCAGTAACAATTTAAGTAGAAAATCATATCATAGGCAGTTTAAAGAAATACAGTTTGTCTTCAGGCAAAATTTTGTCTGCTGTAGACCTCTGAAACTTACAACACCATTTAACTGCTTTCAATACACAAATGGAAAGACAAAGGATAAACATTTTCAATATCATAAGGAGAAATTGGGATGTTAAATATGAGTATGGATCCTCTACAGTTCAGGAAACCTGCAAGGCATCCTCTATTCGATTTCAAAGTCTGTGAGTTATTCTTAAGACGTTGGTTTCTTCTCCTTGGGGCCACATGGGGACCCACCCTCTCTACAGGCTTGCCCAATGGCCACTTTCTTGGTTCCACCCTCTTCAAGCATCTGGGTGTTGACCAAGCTCCAGACCTCACCCTCCAAGGGTGCTGGGGTGATTGCCACACCTTATCCAATCTTTGGGTTAGAGTCTTAGCCCCCCTAGTATAGTGAGGTGAAGACAACATTCCCCCTAACTTTTGGCATACAGGTTCAACCCTCTCAGAGCAACGAGTTGACCACCTGGCCTTCTCTAATCTTTGGCATACAGGTTCAACCTTCTCGGAACAATGGGTTGACCACCTGGCCTTCTCTAATCTGTGGGGGACAGTTACACCCCTCCCAGACCTATGGGGTGTTGACCTTAACCGCCCTAATCTTTGAGGAATGTGCTCTACCCTCCCTGCATCCTGGGGTGGCAAAACTCTCCCAGAACATCGGGTGGGGACATCCACTCTCTTCAACTGCTGGGGAAAACTTACCCTCTCTGCACCATGGGGCATCAAAACTTTTTCAGAACATTGGGTAAGAACATCCACCCTCTTCAACTGCAGGGGCAAATTCACCCTCTCTGTACACATGGGTGGGGATCCTCTCTTGGCCTAAGGAGATGTCTTAATCTCAGATCTTTGCTTCCACAATTTTTTTCTTAAAGCTGATTCTTTTTCCATCTCTCCTTTCCATGTCCTCTTTTGTCCAAGCTGACAGTGGTTTTGTTCATACAGCTCTCTCAAAAACTTTGTTGGTTTAGCATGCAGGAAGCAGGGGTCCAAGCCATCAGACAGTAAGACTTTCCACAAGTCTTTCCTAGATAACTGCATCTTCAATTCTGAGTTACGAGTTCCAAGTTTAGTAAAGTTTTCAAATAGGGCATTTTCATCTGGGAATTTGATTTCCAGAAACTTGGAAGTTC
>JAQZBX010010155.1:0-44780 GCA_029593785.1 Cabassous unicinctus
GGATGTGTGGGGTGTTTTTGGGGGTGTGGGTGGTGGGGAGCATGGGAATCGCTGTAGTTTCTGAGTAATATTTGGGTAATCTAGGCACCTTTATAAAATGTATATATATATATAATAACATTTATGTAAACAAATGCACATATATGCATATGTATTTATATATCATTTTACAAATAAAAAATAAAAATAAAAATAAAAATAAAAAAAAAAAAGGTGCTGGAAACACAATGTAAAATGTATTCCTAAAATGAAAGTCTAATAATTTACAGTTTGTCTTTTAGGTCAATCATTTTTGGAGGGGGTGTCCACTTCAAAATTGTCCATTAGATAAATATGATGTCCCAGAATTTTTTAAAAATAGTACTTCAATTTCCCAGGTTTAATTTGACTATAAGTACTTTTGAACCATGCAAAACTGCCCAACGTGTTTCCCCTATATAGATTTTTCTCATTCTGTTATACTATCTTCATTTTTCATTTTATTTTAGTTAATTTATTTTCTTCTCTACTTCCTATCTTCATTTATTCACCTGAAAGGCAAATGACCATGGAAAGCTAAATAGTCTGTATGTGTTGGTGTCTGTGTGTATTTGAGTATGTATATTTTTGTTGTTGCTATGAAAGTGTAGATTAGAAAATTTTATGATGGATTCTATTAAATATGTGACCCTCTTCCTGTGGGACTCCAGTGTAAACCCTTCACTTCTCAGTCTGACAAGAAGGGGGAAAAAAGTGAGAACACAGAAAAGTAGTGACATTTTATTAACTTTATTCTTAAACCTTTTTTCATACGAGGTAAATTGAGTAAGTTTTGTCTAATTAAATAATTACAAGCTAATTTGAAATGGAATGAAAATTTTCAATGGCCACTAAAGATGCATTATATTTTAATACACAGAAATCAATGAATAGAAAAGTTCATGATATAACCATTGGCAGACACATCCAAAGTGCTACTGCTAAACTGCTTTGCCCTCTCATTGCACAAAAATTCCCGTGGCAATTTTAACTTGGAAATCAATACAAGTGCTCTATTCAGACTGCTCAAGTAGAAAGAGAAAACAGATTTTTGGTGCAATATGGGTTCTCCTTGCTTCCACTATCTGGAGACAAATGTGGGCAATCTCTAAATGCCTATCATAATTTCATTCATTTCAATTACATAGTACAACTTTAAATAAAATAATGCCATGCCATTAATTGGCTTCAAACCTGCTTCTAGATTTATGCCCATCATTCCCATAAAGTATGTTGTTTCTCTGATGTATTTGTATTTTTTATTTAGTCTTGCTGTTATACATTATTTTACTTTCCAAACAGTTAGAGTTTAAAAGTTCTGTTGCTGTAGCTTTCATACACCAATCATAGTGAATATCTCAAGGCCCTTTGTAATACTAAATAGAAAACATCCCACAAATAATCCTTCAGTTATTTTTTTAATAATATATATATTTTTTATTTTTTAAAGGATACTTAGATTACATAAGTGTTACACAAAAACTATAGGGATTCCCTTATGCCCCAATCCCCACAACACCCATACCCTCCCATCTAAACATCCTTCATTAGTGTGGAACATTAATTGCAATTGATAAATGCTTCCTGGGGCTTTGTCACGGAGCATGAACCATAGTTCACATTGTAGACCAAACTCTCTCCTACACAGTTCTCGATGTTATGTGATGATATAAAATGACCTATATTTGTGTTTGCAATTTCATTCAGGATGATTCCCAAGTCTCGAGAAAGCCTCCGTATTACAACTGTTTATCCCTCTCCCAACCCACAGAGCCTTCAGTGGTCACTGCGTCCACATCAATGTTGTAATTTCTTCCAATGGTAGAATCACAATATGTCTATAATAGAATACCAGTAAGTCCCTCCGGTCCATAGTTCATTCCCCAATCCTGAGGATTCTGGGATGGTGATGTCCACTCTCCCTCTAATTGAGAGGAGGCTTTGATCCTACACAGCCGGTGGATGGGACTTTCTTGCTTGCATTTGTCAGCTCTCTTGTTTCCTTTGTATGGTGTTTGTCAAAACTCACCTCTTTGTTAGTTTTCTTGGGTGAGTCGAATGCACTGGAAAATAGGTTTTGCAACTCCTCTGTGGCTCTGGGCCCAGCTGGCACACAGAAAGCCCAAAGACTCCAATCTCTTTGACATACAACTACATATACCAGCACCAAGTATATGTTTAATCAGAAAGGACTAATGAGCCATGTGTAGGGAAGCCATAATTGAGTTCATCTCTGTCACTCTCAGGAGCACACACTCCATAGTAGGGCCCACCAGCAAGGCACCAAACTCTGGAGCCATCTGCCCTGACCATAGAGCCCTCAGGAGCCCCAAAATTTTGGTTAGTATCCACTTTGGGAGTCTATGAGGCCCTGCAGAGATGTGTATAAGCGTTACCTCTGGGATGACATCCCGACTCACTTTGATGTCTCTTAGCTATATAAACTCATTTGTCTTTATCTTTTCCCCCTTTTATCCGAGGTCTCTTTCCAGTTGCATTTCTAGTTGATGCTTGGTAGCAATCCCTCAGTGCCAGGTAGCCTCATCCCCAAGAGTCATTTCCCATGCTGGGGGGAAGGTAATGTATTTATATGCTGAGTTTGGCTTAGAGAAAGGCCACATTTGAGCAACAAGATGGCTCTCAGGAGGTAAGCCTTAGGCACCCCACAACACTAGACTGTTTCAATTTCAAGAGCAAAGGCTCATAAGCATAGTCATCAATATCGAGGGCCCATCAATGGATCATTCTCTTTTGCCAGTCATTACCCCTGCACTTGGGGGACTGTTGCTGCTCCTTTAGAGAATTTAGCTCTACAGGATGGGAATTCAATATTTTCTTAGTTATTTTGTGAGTCTCCACCAACTGTGGCAATGCCCTATGAACATTTGAACATGTTTATATACCTTATATGTATGCCCAGGTGAACTTCCTACTATATATCCGCCATCCCTGACACCCCACACCAGTCATCCTCCCATGAACCAGTTGTAACCCTTCTGTGATCCAAAGCTTCTTCAAAAAATTATGTCATTAAATTAGCCAAATAAAATTAATAGGAAAATGAAATAATAATGATAGGTTTAAATATAAGAAATAAAATACATGAAGGTTTTAAAAAACTGAAAATAAAATTAAATGATAGGGATATTTAAAAACAATAAAAATTATTTAAAAACTTTTTTTGACATTTTGCCTTTCATCACATTAATATCTGAAGTATTGTATGTACAGTGGCATTTTCTTCCATTTATTCCCCTGTGTCTTAATATTATGCATTTTGTTTTCAAAGAAGTTCTAGTTCACAATAAAGACACATACAGAATACAGGGGACTCCCATATACCTAACATCCTCCCCTTTTCCCCCTTCCCATCTTAATACATTTTTATATGTGTGTGGTACCTTTGTTATAACTGATATACAAATAGTGAAATATAGCTACTAACCATGGTCAATGGTTTACATTATGGTTTATATTTTAGACTGTACACTTTTATAAATTTTGACATTTAACATGGCCTGTGTCCATCATTGCAAGATAATGTAGAACACTTCCATTGCCCACTAAATACCCCCTGTTTGATCTATTCTATTCCTCCCTACCCCTCCCTTCTGGGCCCATGGTGACCCCCTGGCTTATCTCTTTGGACACAAGACTCACAGTTACTTGCAACAACACTGATTTATTGACTCACTCGTTTATCCTCCCCTATTAGGAATCGCCCATGCTCTCGAGAGACTCTTGCCTTTCTGTTTGTGAACCAATTGGTCTTCGCCAGTTTGGGAGCCCAACTCCTTCCCACTCATTATGTGGGTCTCCACCCACAGATACAGCACATAATGACAAAATGACAATGCACACACTCCCTAAAAGCCTACTCCATCTGTGCCATGTCCCAAATCCCCCTCCATCCAACAACCTAAAGCAGTAATGCTTACTTGTCATGTGGCCATAAGAGCATTCCCAACTTTGTGCTTTCAACCACATATTCACCAATCCCCAGTGTTCATCTGGTCCCTCTCCCAACCCTTCCCCCAGTTCCCTGGACCTTCCAAACCTCCCTCCCCAATCTACCCACCTGTCAATCCTGAACCACCCAACCCAAAAATATGACTGCTCTCCTATTATATCCTTTCAATGCATAACTACACAATTTCACCTTACCATAGATCACGTCCATATGGGTACTGGCTCACAAACTTGTTCTCCCTTTCTATTTCCTTTACAATTATCTTCCAGACAATAGGTCTCTGAGTCTGCTCCATTTGCTTAATTCACATGCATGAGGTCATGAAGAGTTTATCCTTCATTCCCTGGCTTTCTTCACTCAACATAACGTCCTCAAGGTTCATTTACGTTATCCTGTGTGTTACCACTGTATTCCTTCTTACAGATGAGTAATATTCCATTGTATGTATATATAACATTTTGGTTATCTCTGTAACTTTTGATGGGCATTTGGGTTGATTCCAACTTTTAACTTTAGTGAATAATGCTGCTATGAACATTCGTGTACATATACCTGTTTGTGTCTTTGCTTTCAATTCTTCTGGATATGTACCCAGCAGTGGAATTGCTGTATCATATAGCATTTCTACAGTTAGTTTTATTAGGAACTGCCAAACTGTCCTACACAATGGCTGGACCATTTTACATTTCCACCAACAGTGGCTGAGGTTTCCCATTCCTCCACATCCTCTCAAACACTTATAGCCCGCTGTTTTTTCAGGAACCACCTTTCGAATGGGTATAAGATGGTATCTCATTGTAGTTTTGATTTGCATTTCCCCAAAAGCTAGTGATGTTGAGTATCTTTTTATGTGCTATTTAGCCATTTGAATTTCTCCCTTGGCGTAGTGTCTTTCGGGTCACTTACCTATTTTTTTAAATTGGTTGTTTGTCTTTCTAATTTCGAGTTATAGGATTTTTTTTATATATGCTGGATATTAGGCTCCTATCAGATATATGGTTGCCAAATATTTTCTCCCATTGGGTAAGCTGCTTTTTTACTTTCTTGATAATGTCCTTTGAGGTGCAGAAGTTTTTAGTTTAAGATCTCATTTATTCATTTTTTCTTTCACTGCTCATGCTTTGGGTATGAAGTTCATGAAATCATTTCCTATTACAAGGTCCTGTAGATGCTTTCCTACATTATGTTTCAAGGTCATTATGGTTTTGGTTTTTATATTTAGATCTTTGATACATCTTGAAGTTGATTTTTGTATAAGGTGCTCCTTTCTCAATCTGTTGGATATGGATATCCAGTTCTCCAAGCACCATTTGTTGAAGAGGCTATTCTCTCCCAGTTGAGTGGACTTGGTGGCTTTGTCGAATATCAGATGACTATATATGCGATGATATATATCAGAAATCTCAATTCCATTCCATTGATTGGTATGTCTATCCTTGTGCCAAAATCGTTCATTTTTGACCACTGTAGCTTTGTAGTATGATTTAAATTCAGATAGTGTGATTCCTCCAATTTCATTTTTCTTTTGAATATGTCTTTGGCGATTTGGGGCCTCTTATTCTTCCAAATAAGTTTTGTAGTTAGTTTTATAGTTCATTAAATATGCTCTGTTGATTTTTATTGGAATTGCATTTAATCTCTAGATTAGTTTGGGGAGGATAGACATCTTAATGATCTTCCTGTCCATGAGCAGGTAATGTTCTTCCATTTATTTAAATCTTCTTTAATTTTCTTTAAAAGTGTTGTGTAGTTTTCTGTATATAAGTCCTTTGCATCTTTAGTTAAATGTATTCCTAGGTATTTGATTCTTTTACTTACTATTGTAAATGGCATTTTTCATTGATTTCCTCCTCATATTGGTCATTATTGTTGTACAGAAAGTTACTGATTTTTGAGAATTGATCTTGTAGCCTGTGACTTTACTGAATGCATTTATAAGTTCTAGGAGCTTTGTTGCAGATTTCTCAGAGTTCTATTGTATAAGATCATTTCAACTGCAAATAGTGAAACTTTTACTTCTTCCTTTCCAATTTGGATGCTTTTTATATCTTTTTCTTCCCTCAGTGCTTGAGCAAGTACTTCTAAGACAATGAAAAGTAGGAGCTCTGATAGTGGACATCCTTGTCTTGTTCCCAAGCTTATAGGGAAAGCTTTTAGGATTTCACCATTGAAGGTGATGTTAGCTGTGTTTTTTTTTCATATATACCCTTTTTCATGTTCATGATGTTTCCTTCTATTCTGATCTTTTGCTGTGTTTTTATCAGGAAAGTGTGCCATATTTTGTCAAATGCTTTTTCTGTGTCTGTGGAGATGATAGTGTGATTTTTTTCATTTGATTTTTTTATGTGGTGAATTACATTGTTTGATTTTCTTATGTGGAACCATACTTGCTTACCTGGAATGAAACCTACTTCATCATAGAGTGTAATTCATTTGACATGTTGTTGAATGCGATTAGCAAGTGTTTTGTTGAGGATTTAAGCATCTAACTTCATTAGAGATTTATCTGTAATTTTACTTTCTTTTGGCATCTTTGTTTGTCTTTGGTATTAGGGTAATGCAGGCATCATAAAATGAGTTAGGCAATGTTCTTTCTACTTCTATTTTCTGGAAGAGTTTAAGAAAGATTGGTTTTATTTCTTTTCAGAATGTTTGGTAGAATTCACTTCTGAAGCTGTCTGGTCCTTGGTTCTTTTTTGGGGGGAGGTTTTTGATGGTTGAATCTATCTCTTTACTTGCAATTGGTGTGTTGAGTTAATCAATTTCTTCTTTTGTCAGTGTAGGCTTCTTGTGAATTTCTAGGAATATGTCCATTTCCTCTAAATTATCATTCTTGTTGGCATATTATTTTTCAAAGTATCCTCTTATGATACTCTTTAATTCTGTGGGGTCAATGGCCATATCCCCTTCCTCATTTCTTATTTTGTATATTTGCATCTTCTCTCTTTTTTTCTTTGTTAGTCTGGCTAAGATCATATTTTCCAGTGATTGCCTAATGTATTTTTTTCTTAGTTATTCTGGCTAAGATCATTTTTATTGATCTTCTCAAAGAACCAGCTTTTGGTTTTGCTTATTTTTTTTCTAGTGCTTTCTTATTTTCTATTTCATTTAGTTCTGTTCTAATATTTGTTATACACTTCATTCTACTTATTTTGGGGTTAGTTTCTTGCTGTTTTTCTAATTCTTCCAGGTGTGCAGTTAAGTCTCCAATTTCTGCTCTTTCTTCTTTTTTGATAAATGCATTTATGGCTATGAATTTTCCTCTCAGTACAGCTTTTGTTGCATCCCACAGGTTTTTATATATTGTGTTGTCATTTTCGTTTGTTTTAAGGTAGTCACTGATTTATTTTGATATTTCTTCCTTGATCCTCTGTTTGTCTAAGAGTGTGTTGTTTAACTTCCCTATCTTTGTGCCTAATCTGGTTCTCTGGCTGTTACTGATTTCCAATTTCACTCCATTTTAGTGAGAGAAATTACTTTGTACAATTTCAATCCTTCTGAATACATTGAGATTTTTTCTCTGGCCTAGCATGTGGTCTATCTTGCAGTATGATCCATGTATGCTCAAGAAGAATGTATACCCTGCTGTATTTGGGTTTAGTGTTCTGTACATGTGTGTTAGATCCAGATCTTCTAATGTAATAATTAAATTTCATTTCTTTATTTTTTCTCTGTCTAATGGTGATAATGGTGGATTAAAATCTCCCAATATAATTGATAAATGCATGTATTTCTCCTCCTTGTTTTTCCAGTGATTGCCTCATGTATTTTGAGGCACCCTGGTAGGTGCCTAACTGTTTATGATTGTTCTTTCCTGTTGAAAGATTACCCTTTTCACTAATACAAAATATCTGTCTTTTTCCCTTACAGTAGTTTTGCATTTTAAGTCCATTTTTCTGATATTAGTATAGCTACTCCCACCTTATTTTGACTACTATTTGCTTGTATGATTTTTTCCACCCATTCAAATTCATCCTCCTTGAATCCCTTGGTCTAAGGTTGGTTTCTTGTAGACCACATATTGATGGGTCATATTTCCTTACCCATTTAATCCATTTACATTCAGTGTTATTACTCTCAAGGAATTACTTAAATTAGTTATATTATCTTTGTTTTATGTATGTCATATGTTGTTTTAATTTCTCTTTTTGTCTTTTTAGTAGTTCTTACACTCTCCTCCAAAACTTTTTCTCTTGTTTTTTTTTTTTTTTCCTTTCAGCCTGCAGAACTCCCTTTAGTATTTCTTGAAGGGCAGGTGTATTATTGGCATATTCTCTTAATTTCTGTTTATCTGTGAGTATTTGGAACTCTCCATCATTTTTTAATACCAGCTTTGCTGAATAGAGAATTCTTGGCTGGAATTTTTCTTTTTCAGTACCTTAACTATTTCATGCCTCTGCCTTCTTGCTCCATGATTTCAGATGAGAAATCAGCACTTAGTCTTATTCAGCTCCTTTTGTATGTTATGGTTCTCTTTTATCTTGCTGCTTTCAATAATTTCTCTTTTTCTTGGGCATTGGACAGTTTGATAAGTATTTGTCTTGGAGTAGGCCTGTTGGTATTTATACCTTTTGGGGTGTGCTGCACTTCCTGGACAAGTACATCCATCTCTCTCAATAGGTTTGGGAAATTTTAAGCCATTATTTCCTCCAACATACCTTCTCTCCTCATTCCTTTCTCTTCTCCCTCTGGGATGCCTATAATGTGTATGTTTGTGCATTTTTTTTTTTTTTTGTCATTCAAATCCCTAAGACCCTTTTGGATATTTTAAAATCTTTTTATCTCTGTTCTACTATCTGTTTGACTTCAGATGTACTGTTTTCCACATCTCAAATTCTTTCCTTCACCTGTCCAAATCTACTGTTACGTGCTTCCAGTGTCTTTATGAATTCTTGGATTGTGCCGTTCATCACCATCATATCCATTATCTTTTTGTGTATGTTTAAAATTACTTCAGTATGTTTTCACAGTGTCTTCTTAATACCATTAATCTCTTCCTTCACTTCATTAAGTTGGTCTATGATATTTGTTTGGACAGCTTTGATTAGTTGTTCAATGTTCTGCACCTCTTCCGGGTTTATAGTTTGCTCATTGGACTGAGCCATGTCTTCCTGTTTCTTAGCATGGTTTGTAATTTTTTGCTGCCCTCTGGTCATCTTTTAATCTAGATGGGTTTATTCAGTTGATTAACTTCTCTCTTTACTGTAGTGATTTATTTAATTGCTGTTTTTGTGTGTGTGTTGAGTTTTTTCTTTGACACTTTGTTCTTTTATTCTATTTCATTGTTGTTGTCTATGTTCCCTTGAAGGAAAATTAGGCCCAGAGAAAGTGAAAGAGATAAGGAAAATAAAAGAATAATAGCAATTGTTAGAAGAGGAACCATATAAAACCTAGAAAATGAATATTTAACTCATGTAAGCAGTGTAGAGTAAGAGGAATGAAAAAGTGGGCTACTGAAAATGAAATAGGAAAACAAATAGAGAAGAATATATAGAATGAATTAAATGGCCAGAATGGTGAGGAGAGAGGGAAAAGGAAAAGAAAAGAAAAGACAAAAAGAAAAACATTAATAAAAGAAAGAAAATAGGATATATGAGTTAGAAATACAAATGAGAAAAATTGAGGATTAAACAAAGAGAGGTTGAATCTAAGAACATCAACAGAAAGCAGAAGATAGAATGGCAAAGGAAGGAAAAGAGATAGCATTGGTTGACAAATTGGTGTACACAGAAAAGGGGAAAACAAGGAAAAGGAAACACAGCAGCCAAGAATCAAGCCAGCATAACCTTGAGGAATTTATCTCTTCCTCCAGCTCAATACCCTGAAGCCTCCTACTCTGTGTGTTCCCAAAACAGTTCACGGGCAGGAACTTGCCCCCACTCAACGTTTTTTTGAGATAGATCTGCCTATTTCCCTTTGAAAGGAAAAAAAAAGTAGTACCAGGGAAAAGGAAACAGATAGGAAGACAAAAAGTATAATAATAATGGTAATAGTGAAAGGTAGGAGAGAAACCATACAAGACATAGGAAATTGAAAAATAACATGAGTAAGAAGCACAGAGGAATAAGATTAGGAAAGTGGAATAGAAACAATGAAACAAGAAACAGAATAGAGAAAAATATATAGAGAATGAATTAAATGGTTGGAATGGGAAGAAGAGGGAAAAAGAAAGAGAAAAAGAGAAAGAAAAAAGTAAAAAAGAAAATGTATACAAAGAGAAAAGGAGAGAAGGAAAAATACAAATAAGAAAAATTGGAGACCAAATAAATAAGTGGAATGAAAGAACAATGGAAAACAAAAGATGTAAAGATGAAGGAGTGAAAAGAAATAGCCTAAGTAGATGAGAT
The DNA here is from genome assembly GCA_029593785.1 of Cabassous unicinctus. NCBI lineage: Eukaryota > Metazoa > Chordata > Mammalia > Cingulata > Chlamyphoridae > Cabassous > Cabassous unicinctus. Next base: position 10,336 of record JAQZBX010010155.1, read on the forward strand.
CATTAACAAAAAGAAATAAAAAAGAAAAAAAAGTAAAAGAAACAAGCAGAGAAGGAAAGGAAGGGGATACAAAATAAGCAAGAAACAAGACAGCAGCAACTCATGTTTTAAAAAAGGAGAAAGAGGAAATAATAGTAATAAACATGGAAAAACAGCCTTCTCTCTTAGACCCCTAAGGGTATTCTCAAGCTGCTGGTGTTCCTCAACCACTGACCCTGTAGCCTGCCCTCTGCAGGTTTTTAACCAGATTTTAGTGAGTAAAGTAAAGGAAATAAAAGAAAATGAACCTTTCTTTTAAATGAGAGATCCAAGAAAAGCTAATACAAAGAAAATGTTTATATGTTCCATGTCATGAAGTTTCAGTTGGATAACTGATAATCTGGTGGATCTCTTCTCAAGGAATAGCCAGGAATCAAACCTAGGACCTCATATATGCTAGGCAGTAATTCTTCCACTGAGCTATTCTGAGTCCTTGGGTTGAGTAGCCTTTCAGAAGGCTATCCGCCCCTTTTCCCTCGAGCACGTTAGATCCCCTGCAGTCAGCTGGAGTGGTGCTGATCACTGCCTGTCTCTGCCTCCTCACTGATGTAATTCCTCTCTTTTCTCTTAATAATCCAGAGTGCAGATTCAGAGTTGGGAAATAGAGTTAACAGACAGCTATGCCTAAAAGGAGCTCTTAGGAAAAGAACAAGTCAGACTGATGTCAGGAAATTTCCCAGGGGCAGTTCAAAACAGAAAAAAGCAGGTGAATCAGGTGCATTCTATATTAGAGTACATATGGGGAGTCAGGCTTATATCGTAATGATGGTATGACTTGAGAGCAGAGGATCCTGCTATTGTTCCATAATTATCTGAATTAATCTAACATGTATTTTTCTCCTGTACAGAAATGGTTCCTGGACAGTCAGCTTCTCTGCAAATTATTAAAAAAATAACATTCCACATCCTCATGCACATTGCATGTCAGATACTATCAGATACTATGAGAATTGATGTGTGTACAGAGTTAGTCAAACCATTCCTCATTAAGCAATAAGATTCTCAGATCATCCTTTGACTTCTGAGGTAATTTTAATACTCCATAACTTTTTCATTGTTGGGAGTCCCTACAAAGTAGGGCCCCTGGAACTGTTAATAACAGTCCACAAGGTCACAGATAAGCAAGTGAGCTGGCATAGCTGCTAAAAAGTAGCAAACTAACAAACTAGGCCAGACTGGAAAGTTCTTAGAATTCTGTATAGTTTAGAATTTCTGTAAAAGTCTTTGTATTCCCTTGCCTGTTATCTAATGGACTCAAGGGACCGAACTGTGTTCAGGCAGGAACTTCCTGATGAAATTGCTGAACCATTATCTGTACTGTGCATATAAAAATAAAGCTGAATTCTGTCCAGGTGCCTGAGGTTGCAGCTCCTCATGGTCCACCTGATCGCCACTATTCACGTCCCTCTTACTTTAGGTCTTATTCAGGCCTTCTGGCCTCAGCATTTCATGGCATTTTTCACTTCTGTATTCCTTAGTGTGTAGATGAGTGGGTTGAGACAGGGTGTTCCAATGGTATAAAACACTTCTACCATCTTTTCCATGGAGAAAGTGGTTGGGGGCCATGTGTACATGAATGCACAAAGACCAAAAGTTAAGATTATTACAGTGATGTGGGGTGTACACGTTGAGACAGGTTTTTCCTCCCTTCTGCACTGTGGTTTCTCAGAAAATGCAAGATGACAATGTATGAGATTATCAGAAGCATGAAACTGCTTAAACAAATAACCCCACTATTGGACACCAGCAGTAGATTGATCACTTAAGTGTCCATACAGGCAAATTTCAACAAGGCTGTAAATTACAGCAATAATGATCAAACAAATTGGGTCCACAGAAAGGCAATCTCAAGGCCATGGCAATCTGAGCCATAGAATTTATGAAAGATTCTATCCAGGCTAGAATAATCAAGATGGTGAAGACCTGCTGGCTCATGATGGTTGGGTAACAAAAGGGCTTACAGATGGTCACATATTGATCAGCAGCCATGAGGATGAAGACAAGAATCTCCATGCAGCCAAATAAATGTAGTGCAAAGACTTGTGTCATGCACTCATTGTAGGATATGACTTTTTTTTTTTGCAGAGAGAGCATCCACAATTAGCCAAGGGGCTGTGGATGTTGAAAAGCAGACATCAGCAAAAGACAAGAAAAATAGGAAGAAATACATGGGACTTCCAAGTGTCTGGCTGAACTTGATGGTCACAAAAATGAGCAAATTCCCCACCACAGTTCCCATGTAAAACATTAAGAAGATTACAAACACCATTTTCTGCCTCATTGGATCCTGTGTTAATCCTAATGATATGAATTCTGTTACACTGTTATTTTGCGGCACCATTGAAGTAAACTTGGGGAAAGCACAGTTTAGAAAGAATTCATCTGCCAGAAGAAAAGAATTAATTTCATAAAATGAATACATTTTGGAGGTGGAATATATGTTTGATCATGGAACTTCCCCTTATCAATGGGTAAGCAGTTACTTCTCTGTATTGATTTTTACTTTCTGAATGAAATAAACATCACATATTTATTCAAATTATTTACATAATTGCTTAGGAAAGAGGAATAGAAAAATGATGGAAAATTAAATAATCCTTCAGACTTAAACATTAATTCTGTGGATTTGGCAGGAGTAGATAATTTCCTGATCTGAATGTCTTTCTTTCGTATTCAGCAAAGAACTATCAATATTAGGTGTATTACAAAAATAGAGAAAGTTTATGCATAATTTAATTTAATGAGCTTTCACATTTCTTGAACTTTGTCATCTGTTCATTAAAACTCTTATAGTAAAATTCTCAACACTCAATGAATGATTATCTAAACATTTGACAGCATCTTCCTTAATAAAACCTATTATACACACACATACACACAGAGAGAGAGATACAGGCAATAAACTTAAGATTTTAGCTTTCCAAAAAAATTTTGGGGTCTGATCAGAGAAAAATAGTTCAATGAACAACCAGCCAACAAGCCAGTCAACTTGGTCCAGCACACTCATATTTGTGCCTATTGCCTAGAGTAAGTTTAAATATTTTTCCTTTTACTTTACCTCTCATATCTTTCTGGCTGTTTCCAGTTCTAAATTTAACCTCTCATTCAACTTTGTACTTATTTACTATACCATGTTCTCCACAGTTAAATTCTTCCCATTATTCGTTATTGTTCTGACTCTATCATCAATATTTCCTAAGACACAAGACATATTTGAGGAAATGAGAAAGAGAACATTTGCTCTAAATCAGATCATTCTTTCAAATTTCAGGTTTATAGCTTAAGCAACAGGAATATAAAAAGTGAGTTCAGGATGCTCTAAGTGGTAGCTGAAGCATTTCAAGAGGACTTTTGTCCTATATTCTTACTTCAAGGAAGAGAAAACAGAAGCAGAAAGTGGACATTTATTTATAATTCTATATAAGACACTGGTAAATTGTTTTATGTACATAGCCACATTTATTTCCCCCTTATAACAGCATGGTCAAAAGCAAAAATGGTGGCAAGTAAGTCAAATATTTTTGCAAAAGAGCAATTTCTTCAATTATAAATAGATTCCACAAATTAGTATTTTAAAAGGGCAACACAAATAAAAAATGGGCCAAAGGACCATTTTTACAAGAGTCAATTCTCTTTATCAAAATAATTAAAAGTATGAAAATATAATTTCATTCTTAGATAAGTACATGGAAGTAAAAATTCCAATTAGATAAAATTTTCTTCTATTTTATATGTAAAATTATCTTTTGATGAATGTGTGCTAATATGTAGTTCTGGCAAAGGAGTGGGAAACAATCAAGCTTATATATTTTTGGTAGGAGTTTAAGTGTTTACAGTCTCTTAGGGAGTGATTTCTAACATCTATAGCATTATAACTATACCTAGCAATCATGCCAATGATTCGATTTACTGGAGATGCACTTACATGTACTAAAACAATCATTGCGGCCAGTGGTCGTTTGAAGTATGTACCCAAGAAAAACGTTCTTAAATCTAGTCCGTTTCTGTGGGTGTAAACCCATTCTAAGTAGGCCTTTTGATGAGGATACTTCATTTAAGTTGTGACCCACCTCATTTAAGATGCGTTTTAATTCTCTTACTGAAGTCATTGATAAAAGGAATGAATATATATATTCATATATATATTCGCTATATATAGCGAGAGAGAGAGAGAGAGAGAGAGAGAAAGCTATTAAAGGAAGAAGCTAAAGTCAATGAAACCCAATAGATAAGGGTAAGCCCAGCAGCTGCTGCCATGTGCCTTGCCATGTGGTGGAGGAGTGAAGGATTACAGGCAACCAGTCTTTGGGAAGAAAGCATTGCATCAACAATGCCTTGATTTGGACATTCCCTTGGCCTCAAACTATAAGTTACTAAATTCCCATTGTTTGAAGGCAACTCATTTCATGATATCAGCTTAGATTAGCCTAAGAAATTGAAACACAGCCCTTTCTGTGGTACCAAAAGAAGGGAACAACTTAAATGTGTATCAGAAAGGGATTCAAAAAGTTAGAGATGATATTTTTATGCAACCATCGATAAAAATGAAGCATATACATAAACAATGGTCTCTAAAATATATTGTAAAGTGAAAAATCTGAGGACAGATCTATATGCTTGGAATGATAAAATTTTCCTTAAAAGCAGGATATTTTATATTACACCTGCTTTTCTATATAAATGGGTTTTATTTGGAACAATACCAAAGAAAGGCAAAATAGCTCTAATCTCTGAGGAGGAAAACTACTGTCTAAAAAGCATCAGGGAAAGGAAGAAGACCTACTCTTTACGATGTGTGCTTCGTTAATATTTGAAATTATGTCATAATCATGCACTGCATTAAAAATAAAGATTTTAAAAATCTTCTCTTAGCTAATGATGTGAATACAAATTTCTGTGGCATATCACTGAGACCTCAATACTGTCTTGTTACATAAGTAGTAGGAGTAGCAATATATGTAGGGAAATATTAATATCCAGGAGCTTGGGTAAGTTGGTAAATCAGATATAGAGTTAGTTCTGGATCTCAGTGCTCTTAACCTCAAACAGCATTATTTTCATTAACTATAGGCTTACTGATATTTTTGAAAGTTTTCTAAATGTATTTCAAAACTCTTTTAGCAAAAAGAAATGAAAAATTGTTTGAAGTTATTATCAACTAAGTATTTAGATATAGATAGATTGACAGATAGAAAGATAGATAGATAGATAGATAGATAGATAGACAGACTGACATGCACACAGATGTAGAATTCATGTAATTGATATATAGTAGAACGACATGTCTTAAGAATCACATACATTAGAATGAAGAAATACAAGGATAAGGATTTCTGCCCATTTGTTCTCTGCTGAATTTATGCATCTAGAATAAAAGTAAGCAATTAATATTTGTTGAATGAATTAAAGAATTAAAGAAAATTTCCCATAGATACAATTCTGTAATGTCCCACACTATTTTACATTCACTCTCTATTGAGGAGTTGGAAAGCCTGCAACCTACTATATCTATGACATAGCCATCATCCCCTTGAAATATTTCCAGGAATACTCCAATGATATTATTTCTATTGTTTGTCCCTCTCACTACCAACTACAAATAGCCTTTACGTTGTAGTATTCATTTCCAACTAGAACTGACTTGCACAACTTTTATTTCCAGTTTCTCATTTTAGATTATAAATCAAACCTAAAAATGTCTGTACATCTTATATCTTTCTACAGTGCCTTGTATATCTGAGATACTTACCATGGAATTGAACAGATTGACTTTCTCCATGTATTAATAAATTCAAATAAATAATTCCCCAATAAAAATCATACCAGCTTTATTGCAGATGTTAAAATGTTCAGCTGTTCCTTTTTATTCCCAAGGTAATTTGGAAGCCACTTAACTCAAATAAGAAGAAAAAATGCCCCTAAAATGCTGATTATTCCTGAAACAGTTTCTGTTTGATCTCACAAAGAGGCATATGTTCTTACCTGCCTGCTAACTCGGTCACAATTTCATACCACACTTTCTGAAATCCACCATCGTCCAAGATTTTAACTGGGAAAAGCTTATGTTTGCCTTCCCTGGGAGAGTATTTAACACGAATGATTAAAAATATCTCAAATTGAGAAACAGCATTCCCTAAAGTGTCCCTTCCCTCCCAATTAAAAATCACAAGCCAGATGTGATAAAGAGCTCAATCAATAATTTGTCTTCTTCTTAGATTATGGGAAAATAAGCAGCCTACTTTTGCAATTGAAGTTGTTAATTGGGCCCTATATGACAATTCCTGACAAGAATAAAAAATGCATGGCCACCCAGTGCACAGATCTTGGTTTCCAGTACCATTATAAAATAAAAGGAAACAGGACTCCTGGGAGATTTGCTTGATTTTAGGGTTGTTTCAAGGAATGTAAAAGATGAACGGGAGCATATTTTTATGCCATAAAGTAAGGAAGAATTTTTAAAAAACCATAAAACAGCAAACACAACACATACACACATGCACAATGATAAGGAAATATCTAGTGGACATGGGGGCCTATTGGACAGAGCTCTCAGTGACCAAAGCTGGAAAAAAAATTGTGCAATAAAATAAATAGAACACTATTGGACTTTAAACCAAACTATTAAGTTAATATCAATGAGTACATACTGAAATGAATCTATGATTCATTAAAGAAATAAATGAGAATAGAAAAATCTCCCCTTTAGAACAATTCCTAATGATTTATGTTGATATTACACTCTCAAGGAGGTAAAGAACTCTACTCTTTATTATGGTACATACATAGGGACTTCCTTCCAAAGAATGAGCTGACAAAATGGGCAGGCAAGGCAAGCTGATGCAACAAGATGACACAACAAGAGACACAGGAGGAAGAACATAACAAGAGACATAAAAAAGCAGGGAATGGAGGTGGCTTAAGTGATTAGGGGTCTCCCTCCCACATCAGAGGTCTGGGGCTCAGTTCCCAGTGCCTCCTAAAGAAATGAAGATGAACAGACACAGCAAGTACAAACAATGAGTGGATGGGAAGAAATAAATAAAATAAATCTTTAAAAAAATAAATCTGAAAATGGAAATATTTCCCTTAAAAAAAAAAAAAGTAAATAGTGGGCAGCAGATGTAGCTCAGTGGTTGAGCACCTGCTTCCCATGTATGAGGTCATGGGTTCAATCCCCAGTACCTCATAAAAAAAATAAGAGCAGTGACTGAGGGTGGAGACTAGGATTTGAAAAAAATAAAAATAAGTAGTAAGGTCGATAGTATATACCCTTGATATGATGTGATGAAATGGAACTTTACCTTTGAGGTCTTACTCCAAAAAATCCATAATACCAATCTAATTATGAAAAAACAATCACGAAACCACAGTGGATTGATAATATCCAAAATATGTGTCCATTCCTCTTTATGATGTCAAGGTTATAAAAAGTCTGAGAAAGTATCACTATCTAGAAGTGCCTAAAGAAATACAATTGCTAAATGTAATATGGTATCTTGGATGGGATTCTGGTATAGAAAAAGGATGTTAGGCTAAAACAAATGATATCTGAATAAACTGACAATTTTAGTTGAAAATAATATATGGTCATTTCTCAATTAGTTGTGACAAATGAACCATATTGATGTAAGATGATAATAGGAAATAATAGGGAAAACTGAGTGTGAAAAATATGAGAACACTATAATAATTCTGCAACATTTTTGTATACGTAAAATATTCTAAAATGAAATATTTCTTTTAAAATCGTGAACACTTGGTATATGTGTAATGCAATGAATTTATCAATACTCAATGAATACTGATTATATATAAAATTATGGTCTAAATGTCAGGGTAAATATATTCTCTGAGACATTAGTTTGTAAAGAAGAAAATATTCCCTCTAATTTTCATCTATAATTTTAGTAAAATAAACTAAGCAAAGGAGAGGAAAAAGGTACCTGGTATTTTTGGTATACATAACATGTGAAAGTCACTATAATAAAAAATTCACATGCTAACTTTTAAATCTGCACCACAATTCTTTTAATCATGATTATTTCCTTCAATATCTAAGTTAAATGAGGCTTGGAGATTCTAAGCAATTTGTCTTAATCAAATAATTAGAGAATAACAATGGTGGCATTGAACTAGTATCTGTATAAAACAAAAATCCTAGGTTTTATACTATTATTTATTTATTAGATTATTTTAGACTAGCTTTAGGTTTTAAGAAAAATTGTGCAGAAGATACATAGAGTTCCTTGTAACTGCTCTACAAGTTTTTCCTATAATTAACATCATGCATTAGTGTGGTACATTTGTTACAATTCATGAATAACTATCGATACTTTATTGTTAAGTGAAGTCTGTAGTTTACGTTATGGTTGACTGTGCTGTGTAGTTGTATTTGTTTTTACAAATTCATAAGCTCATAAGTCCACCATTATGGTATCATACAGAATAGTTTCAGTGCCCAAAATGCCTTGTGCTCCACCTATTCACCCCTATTTTATTTTAAATAATGTAATTTTTAAGTATTATATGTATTATCTCTATGTATAGGATATTGGATTATTAAAATTTTTTAAATTTTTTATAAGTACTGGTAGATAACATTAAGTTCAATACTATAAAATTATTCTGTGCCTTCCAGTGAATTAATCTGTTGTTAAGACCTAGAAAAAAATGTTATTTGAGTTTTCTTGAAGGATTAGTTACATTCAACAAGATGATTAAATAGAAAAAGGCATTCCACAGAGAAGGAACTAAAAGAATATCCAAAGCATCTCACTTCCTTATCAATGCTATCTTAGCCTATGTATTCAAACACATCTCCTAATAGCTCTCTGCATCTTAAACCGTATAGTCTCCCCCTTATCTATATTCTAGTAGACATTTGTTTTGGGATCTCCTTTTTTCCCTTTCTACCTGGTTCTTTATGATTTGATTTTTCTCCTTGTTCCCAGATATTCTTGCCTAGAAATAGGCACAATTTCTCAGCCTTTTAAGGTCCATTGTCAGGAGCCAGCTCTGTCCTTATACAATACATATATTTCATTTTCCATTTGCTCAATATCTGTAGAAGCTATTTTTACATTCTCCTCTATCAAGCCCTGACACCCAGTTACCAGAACCAATAGCTTTCTGGTTCATAAAGGGGACAAGGATTAAATCAACCATTGATATCCAGAGAATCTCTACTTGCTGATAAATATCCAATACTTAATTGGAAGGGAAGGGTCAACTCCAACAAACCTGTTAATTATTAACCATAATTAATATCATGCATATCTCTTGGTTTACTTTTCACCAGAAATTGAATACCAATTTTCCATGGATTATATAGTTCAGTACCAAACTCAACGTTACCCACAGCACAAGGTTTTAGTTTTACTTCCTCTTCCCTACAGTTGTTAGTCCTGCCCACTTTCATTCTCAGTACTAGATTTGAAGTTAGAACCCACCAATATTTACTGATTCTGCCACTCATCATGGAGATGAATGACAACAGCAAAGTACCAAAGAATCTGACAGGATCATTTGTTTGAAGAATGGCAGTAATTCAACATTAACTACTAGATATAAAGTACTAAACAGAGCTTGGCTGGAAAATGTAGTTAAAGGGTGTTTGGAAATCAGATCATAAAAAGTGACCTGTGTCATGCCAAGGAATTTCAATCTCATTATTTAGAACATAGAATGTTATCAAAGGCTTGTAAATGGGATGCAATATAGAGAATAGATTTAAAGTGGTGAAATGTAGAACAGGAGGAATAATTAGCACTTTTTTTTTTAACTCCTAGGAAGCAAAAATAAATCTGAACTGAGTCAGTTGAAAATAGAGGGAAAAAAAAGAAACAAAAAGAAAATCCTTTCTAAGGTTATTTAGGAAGTAAAAGTTCTCTGGACATGGGAGTAATGAGATATATGTAAAAAATATATTTTATTACAAAATATCCTATAAATTTCTGGTTAGTGGAATTTTACATACAATTACAAGTATTCATATTGAACATCCTAGATATGAGTCAAGTAGAAAAATCCAACAGAGACTAAAGTATAAGGTAAAACTCAGATATGTATTGATTTTGATACACATTTATAGTCTATATCTTTTTAATAAAGGTGCAAAGGCAATTCAATAGAGAAAGTTATGTCTGTTTAACAAATGCTGCTGTAGCAATTAAACATGCATGTGTTAAAAATGACCTTATAGTCCTTGTATGAAGGAAAGATTAATGATGAAAGACAAAAACAAAGTACTGAAGCACTTTACAGTACATAAAAAATTAAGACAAAATGAATTATAGATGTAAAAGCAAAACCCAATAAAATATATAACTTCTATAAGAATGTATAGGAGAATATCTTTCTGATCTTAGATTAGATATGATGACAAAATCAAATCTATAAGTGAAATAAATTGAATGATATGAAAATTAAGAATTTTTGAAAGAAACTAGGGTAATTAAAAAAAGAAAAATCCATAGAACAGATACTTCACCAAAGATATATGGATGGAATATAAGAACATGAAAAAATGTTCATAATCATTAGCTATTAAGGAAATGTAAATTAAAATTTCAATGTGATGTCACTACGCATATAATAGAATATCTAAATTTAAGAAGACTAATGATTCCTAGTGTTAGTGAGAATGGAGAAACACTGAAATTCTCATATGCTACTGATGAGAATGTAATATGACACAACTATATTGAGAAAAATTTAGTAATAGAATTCCACACAGATAATTCTGGAAAGTCCTAGGTACACAGTATTCTCTAATCTGATTGTAAATTGTCTCTCTGCTGTAATACTTTTTTTGTTTTTATGTTGCTGGTGCATAGGCATGTAATTGATTTTTGTAACTTAATCATGTTGTCAGTCACTATGCTTCTCTATATACTGCTATTTCTATTAATATCTGTAGATCTTTTGGGTTTTCCGTGTGAATGATCAATCCCTCTGCAAAAAAGAGGGGTAGTATTGCCTCTTATCCATTCCTTTGTATCAAATTTGTATTGTTTCATTGTGCTGGTTAGGGTCTGCATTACAATATGGTGACCATATTTTGTCTCAGTTTTATTATTTTAAAGAAAATATTCTAACTTGTTTCCTTCAGATAATGTTTTATGTAAGGTTTTAAATAAATACTATTTTTAGTGGTAAACAAGATCTTCTATTTTCTTAACAAATGAAAAGTTTTGCTTTGAAATTATGTATATACCTAACATGATTTTTCTGCATTATTTAAATAATTGATTTTTCACTTTAAATTTCTAATTTTACAGAGAAAATTGATCAGTTTTCTAGTAATAAACCTAGAACACCTGGGACAAAATTAACTTGATATTGGAGCATCAATTATTTTTTATCTACCAAGTCAGTAGTTTTGCCACTATTTTGTTAATTTTTAGAATCTCAATTTTGGAAGGAAATGTACCAATAATTAAATTTCCTTCCTTGTAACTAAAGTGGCAAGGTTATTAAAAATATTTTGCTTTTTAACTTTCTAAGGAAGACTTTTTCTAACAATGAAAAAATCTATTTTTCAAAATATGGTAAGTTTTTATAAACCCATTTGTGGTTGGTATTCCCTGTATGGGATTATTTTTAATCAGTACAGTTTCTTATTAATTATTTAGTATCAAACTTTTATAATTGTTTTCAAGTCACTTTTGGTAACAATATTTTACTAGAAACTTATCATTTTGTCTACATTTTGAAAACTTTGTATTTATTTGCTGATAATATTCTACAGTTTCCAATTTCTTTTGTAAAAATAAATTCCATTTTTAGAGCATAGTTAGATTTCAGAAAAAAAATGCACTAAAAGTAAAGCTAGTTCCCATATACCACCTCCCCTAGTGCACACACACATACTTCATATCGCCTATTATTAACATCTTGCATCATTGTGATAATTTGTAACAATCGATGAGCCAATATTGTTGATATATTACTAATAAGTAAATTCTATAATTTACATTAGGATTCACTTCTTGTGCTGTACAGTTCTATCAGTTTTAACAAATGTGCAATAGCATGAATGCACCATTATTGTTTCATAGAGAATACTTTCATTACCTTAAAAATACCCTGTGGTTGACTTCTTGAATATTTTGTTGTACATGGTATATTTTAGTATTTAATATATTAACTCTGGAATTTAGTATTTTACTGTCTAATCCTTAAGTTCTTTCCAGCTAGTGATATGACAGAGATGTACATCAGTGCCAGTAGCTAACAAATCAATTACACAAACCTAAAAAAGCTTCACAGTCTTGGCAAAATGGTTGGTTTTCTCATTGAGAGTTTATCCCTCTTATCAAAAAGGTTAGCCTGGTCTTCTCCATCTTTTCTGAGCTTATGTTTTATGATCATGCATTGTGGATTTAAGAATTTCCCAATTTAAAAGGACACACATACTCCCTCTACTAACTGTGGAATAGACTTTTCCCCTTCTTAGTTGTTCTATTGTTTGTCTTGAAGTCAATAATAATTTGTCCCAGGTTGCTTCAATTTGATTGTTTTCCAAAACTTCTTTTGCTTTCCACAAGCTGCTCCTGCCTGCAGGGCAAGATCTTGGAAGGGGAGCCAGAAAGGAGTATCCTTTTTTAATCTTTCAAGATGCCTCCCAATAGTATGACACTGATATACATACATATATTAGTCAGAGTTTTCAAGGGGAGAGAACCAACAGGATATATCTGTAAATAGCATGAGATTTTATAAAATTATGTCAAGTGACTGTGGGGTTGCATGAGTCCATATTTGATAGGGTAAGCTGCAAGCCAGGAACCCTGATGAAGTCCTTGATGAGTTTCATAAGAGATGATGGCTGTTTGAAGTAGAGATGGGAATTCTAGCCCTGAATGCTGAAATCACTTCTTATTTTAAGGTCTTCAAATGATCGGATAAGAAGTCATTCATTGCTAAAGGGATTCTCTTCAGTTGATTGTAGTTGTAATCAACCATAGATGCAATCAACTCACTGATTATTAAAGTCTAAGAATTGTCCTTGCCAGATTCTCCTGGAGAATCCATTGAAAAACTTCATCAGAGTTCCCAGCTTGCAGCCTGCCCTATGAAATTTGCACTTGCCCATCCCCACAGTCAGGAAATATAACTCTTCTAAAAAAAATCCTTAATATTTATATTATGTCTATACTGTCAGTTCTGTTTCCATAGAGATCCTTGATTAATATAGTTAGTTAGATAGGTTGTTGATTAGGTAGCAAATTCCACTCTACCTTGTTTTTTCCCACATTGCAAAATGAACTTTAAATGTGTAGGAAATGTTTGAAAATATATTTTGATACAATGCTAAATCCTTTATGTAAATAATTGAATATTAATGTTCTTATATAGCACAGGGCATGTAGAAAGGATGGTTGTCAAATGAGAATAATCTCAATGATGGGAAAAGATAGTCACTTGCCATATAATTATGTGGAAGATATGTAAGTTCTAATTAGATATAGGTCTTGCTGGATAGTGAGATAATCTGACTTTTCCATAAGAAGAGGTGGGGAGAGACACCATGCCAAATTCTTCAAGGTGGTGTTACTTCAAGTCTCCTAAAAAGAGTTAAAGTGGGTTAAAAAATCAAACCTCATTCCCTACTGCTGAAATTTTCTTATGTTTCTGCAATCAGCTGTGCTGTTCTTCTGGTGGTCTCATTTGATATCACTCTGACAGTTTAAATGGAGTGATCAGTCCCAGATGACCTCATTCATAAATGAAGCAATTGGCTTAGGTACCTCAGTTCTTTTTCATTAGGCTTTTCATTCCCTAGAAGACTAAATTGGTCTCTATCACACCATAATTATATCATGCATTGGTTGTCTCACAAAAGCTAAAGCTTAAAGCCCCTCATGGTCAACCCTCAGGTGTTATACTTGTCATTTTATTATATTCTGTTCATCAAAACATGTCACAAGCCAGATGAAGTGATGGAGAGATACACTCCACCAGTTAATGGGAACAGTTGCAAAGTTAGTGTGGCCATTTTAAATAAATTACACTGTGATATATGAATATTTTTTATTTCTTGCTCATCAGCCCATCCTGCATGATGCTATTAATATAATGGACCATTCTGATACTTTGAAGAATATTCAGAAGACTAAATCCCCTGAGATTCTAATATCAACAAAAATGACAGGAAAACCATGGCCCAGGGCAAAATGCTATTGTCTTTTGCTATGTAAAGGTTAATTTATTTTGTTTTGCCTTTACATGGAGCTGGAGAAAAATTCATTCACAACATCAGAATTACAAACCAAGTGCTAGAGCTTCTAATAGGCTAATTGCAGCACTGCAATTTTTATTGGGGCTACCACATGTGTGATATTATAGTAGTCTATAGTCGTATGTTACAATTCATCTACTTGTTGCATAAGCTAGGCCAATTAATTCAATGGTAATATTATGAGGATCTTGAATCTTTTAAATATATGATTGCTATTATCTTTGGAAGTCCTCATAAAATATCATTATTCTTTAAATTTTCTGCTTTGTGATGTAAGTTTTTTTTTTCAGCAGAATGAATAGATGGATTCTTCAAGTTACTAATTATATGTATTCCAAATAAGCATTCAAATAATGGGGAAATAATCACAGGACAGTTAAATAGCCAAAGTAATCCTACTCTGAAGGAGTTTTGAACTATAACTCAATTAATAATGTGACCTTCAAGAGAGTCCACTTTAAGTGAAGGATTATGATAGTATTTTAAGTTCTCTCATCAGTGACAGATTAGAAGTTATAATAAACAAGCATAAAAATGTCAGAGTAATCCTCTTTCCCCAGTGCACAGGTCCTCTGAAAGATGATCCATTTCTTAAACTTTCCTTTCTCCTAGGAAGTTCACATATTTTCATGTCATTTGCAACACCCATTATCCTGTCCAAGTTCAAAGGGGATGACTGTCTATATCTGTATCAGAATACAGAATCCCAAGTGTCTATTTAATATATTCCCCCATTTCCAGAATTAAATTCTGCCTATCACCCAAGTATAACAAACTCAAGATCTATTCCCAGAAAGTGCTCTCCCATTTCACACAGTTCATATTAGTGAAGTCCTACAAATGCATTTGGCTTATTGGCTAATAACTCTCAATTTAGAAGCTTTACTTGTTTTAAGCTGAGATTAGACTATGTTTATTGATCTGGGGCTAATTAGCGGTGTTGCCATTTGATTTTGAGAGTCTGAGAGATGCCTGTTTCAGGTGAAGGCATTGTGTGTTCTCCAGTCATGGTGATGCTATTCTTTTGGAGCAAGGAAAGGAGACTGATTCTTCTAGCCCAAAGATTCAGATAATTTGGAAGTTCAAGATATGAAGCTTTCTCAAGCAAATCTCCAAAAACAATCAGTGGGTCAAAGAACAAATTGCAAGAGAATTCAGGAAATATCTTGAGATGAATGAAAATGAGAACACAATATATCAAAAGCTATGGAACACTGTAAAGGCAGTACTGAGAGGGAAATTTATAGTCTTCAATGCTTACATTAAAGAGAAGAAAGAGCTAAAATTGAAGATCTAACTGAACACCTAGAGAGGCTAGAAAAAGAACAGCAAACTAATCCAAAACCAAGCTAAAGGAAAGAAATAGTAAAGATCAAAGCAGAAATAAATGAAATCAAGAACAAAAAACAATAGAGAATCAACAAAACCAAAAGTTGGTTCTTTGAGAAAATCACATCCCATCAGACAGAGGCTACTGCCCCTAACCAGCAAGAAGCAGCTATAGAAAATGACCATCACCCTTCAGCTCCCCCTTAAGAATAAGGGTCTAAACTCTCTTAGGGGGAAATTTCATCAGGTTAGTATAGGAAACATAGAAGGCACCTGATCAGAATAAATCCTTTCAAAAACTCTCGTCAAGATGTCCAGTATTAAAAACCCAGACTCAAAGAAGTCCTGGATAACTCCAAACAGAAAGGCCTCCACATTGCTTCCCTGAAAACTGACAGGTGAAGTTAGAAAGGCAACCAATCAGGAAAGCAAATTGCTTTGGCCCTATTTGTGTCTATGTGGATTCTCCTAATGCCTAAATTAGTTTTTGAGGTCACTGTAGAAAACTCAGAGAATTTAGAAGGGGAAAATATATTGTATTGGAAGCTTCCTCATATGACATCGTTATCTACTAATGGAAATGTTGCTTGTATACTGTTAGACCAGCACAATCTCCCCCTTATTGTTCCCCATAAACATCTTTTTTTTCACCCATAGCACTATAGCAACATCCATTCTGCAGGAGGTTTCAGCAGTAACCCATGCCCACAATCGTACCCAATATTGGGTTGGCACAGACTAACCATCCCTGGGTGCTACTGGCCTTCCTTGGATCATAACTCCTACAAATTGCACAGCACAGAACACCTTGTTGACATGGAAGCCTATGACCCATTGGCAAGTTTTGAACAATACCTTCTGATTTAAGACTGAGATTCAGCTGCCGTATTTCAATGATATTCATAATTATATTTATCCCCTTGTAAGCATCACAAAATTTTGTTGTTAGGATATGTGATGAAAATATATGTGACAATTTCACCAAAATAAATTTATCTATCATTAATGATCTATTAACCAGTTGTTCTTATTATTGTTCATTTAATAGCCCTTTCCACAATTGCTGTTGACTGAAAAAACATCTGACAAAAGAAAGTATAATATAATTTCATAAATTGCTTTGCTCAGCAAGGGAGTGTAAGACAGAAAAATTAAAATATATTTTGGGTTGTAAATATGTAATTTGAAAACTTCTGTTCATTAATATATGATTTTTTTTAGATTTAAAATATTTAAAGTACACCATACTATTTTAAGGAATACCTTAACTGTCTGTGATGGTTAGGCTCATATTCAAGTTGGCCAGGTAATAGTGCCTGATAGTTTGGTTAAGCAAGCAATCACCTAATTGTTACTGTGAGGGTATTTTGTGGATTTAAATCAATAGTAAGCTGATTGCATCTATGACTATTACATCTACAATCAATTGAGGAGATTGCCTTCAGCAATGAGAGAAGTCTCATCCAATCACTTGAAAAGTTTACAAGGAAAGTGATGATTTCAGCAGTCAGAATAGAATTTTCATCTCTAATTCAGCCAGCCAGATAATCCTGGGGCATTCATCAAGGAGCTTAATCAGAGTTGCTGGCTTGCAGCCTGCCTAATGAAATTTGGACTTGTGCACTCCCACAGTTATGTGAGACAATCTTTAAAATCACATAATATTTTCAGATATCTCCAGTCATTTCTCTTTCCCTAGAAAAGCCTGACAAATAACTGGCTTATAAACACTCATCTTGCACAGACACATTGCTTTAGTCCCAAAGTGGTCAGATATCACTAGGGTGGAGGGAGATTAGTAGTTATGGATGGGACAAGAAGAAAATATTGAAATCTAAATTAGGCTGTGAGTGACACTATTCTATGTCTCCCTACCTTGATCACACTCTTCCTATCCATCATTCTTCTCTTTTTACTTTATCTGTCTCTAAGTTTCTATTGAGAAGGAATATTTAGACCATTTTACACTATTCTAGTATTTCCTAAAAAGAATTTGTGAGAACTATTTTTATGTTGTTAATATGTCCTGTATATTTTGTAGTATTCTTAATTTTAATTAGTTTTTTCTTTGCTCTCTACATAAACCTTCAAGTTTCTCAGAAAATTTGATTTTACTAAATGTCTCTTAGACTACTCTTTTCACCTATAAGTGCACAGGAAACTTATTTTATTCATGTTCTGACATTTTTAATATAAAATAAGCCATCATCTCGATAATAGTGTAGCTGTGTGCCCTTGGACATAAACCACCTGTAACCATTTGTTATTATTTATCAAATCTAAAATTAGATATTGGATTATGTTTTTAAATTGGTCTGTTCCTCTGGGTATATTAGATTTTATTGGATTCAGGGGTTTAACTCTTACTTGATTAAATTATGATTAAGGCTTTGATTGGGCCACATCAATAGGACATTGAGTCCCTGCCTCCAAATAAATATTCTTTATAAAAGCCAACATATTTTTGGTATTTTGCATCAGTACCCCTTTGGCTGACTGATACACCACAAAAAGTTCCTACTTCAATTCAAAAAAACATGTACTAGGCATTCCATGTGTGGGTGTAGAAGTTGTTCTTGTTATTAGGATTTCAGAGAATTATAGACCATTCCCATTTGAGTTGATGATTGTGACTAATTAGATGTGGTATCTAGGCTCTCTGACTTTGAAGTTCAAGTTTTAACCACTGTGCTTCATTTTATCTCTGGGAGAAGCAGCAGAAAATCTGCTATTAATATTAACTAAGTTAATGAAGTGTAGGTGTTTCCTTTCCTCATCAGCTGTGGCCAGTTTTTGGTAAGGAAAGAGAGGGATGTTGTTGATTTTCTTCCTAAACGTAACTATGGGCTTGGCAGGAGCTTTGGTGGTAAGAGGAAGAGTGTGCTCTGACTTCACTTTTTCCCCTAAAGGTAGGAAGAAGTCTGGAAAGTTCATCATCTGGTTCAAATCTATTAATATCCTCAAAGACTACCATTGGTACCACTCTTTTTGGTACATATGGCTTTGTGATGGGAATCCCAAGTCCTTTTTCATTCTGTTCCCCAATCATTTTAACTATTTTATGTTACTTTCCTTATTTATTTATAAATCCTTATTATTATAAATTGTATGATAAATTTATGAAATAACATGTAAAATAACTCACTGTACCAAAATTACCCCCAAAATATTAGGATGAGTTGTACACATTATATTTTACTTAAGCCTATTTCCTTTTTTGCAACTACTGAAACTTTTTAAAAATATTTTTATATTGAAGTATATCATTCATACATGACATGCATAAGCAATAAGTGTATAGTAAAAATTGTGAACTTACAAAATAAACATAAATAACATCATACAGTGGTCTCATACATCACCCCTCCACGAACACTTTGCATTATTGTGAAACATTTGGTACAAACTATGCAAGATCATAATCAAAATACTACTGCTATCTATAGTCCCTATCTTACATTTGGTGTATTTTGCCCCCAACCCACCCTATTTTTTGAAAATATATTTTATTACAGAGATTGTGAACTGGCAAAACAATCATACACTCATGTAGAATTCCGATACAACACCCTTTCACCAACACACCACACCATGCTGGAACATTTGTTACAGTTTGTGAGATAATATCATCAGACTATTACTACAAACCATGGTCCATAGCATACATTAGGCACACTTTTTCCATACATTTCCATTATCAACTCAGTACATCTTTGGCATTAATGCAAGAATATTATAATATTACTGTTAACCACAGTCTATAGGTCGCACCAGTTGTAGATTCCCCATGCTTCTCCACATTCCCACCACCCTGCAATAGTGATGTACATCTACTCTAGCTCACAGAAGGGCATTCTTGCATTTGTACCCTCAACCACAGTTCTCATCCACCTCTGGCTTCACTGTGTTATTCAGTCCCCAGATTATTCTTTAGCTTGCTTTCAATTTACATTTACTTCCTCAGACTACCCTTTCCAGCCATTATCCTATTTATAGTTGCTACTCACTATAATGTATGACTATCAACTCTGTCCATTTCCACACTTTTATAGTCAAGTTAATTATAGCTTCTACATACTTTAAGCATCAGTAGTTCTTCTCAGCACTCCTCTTATCTCCTAATAACTTATACTCTAAATTTTAACTCCATTTATTTACTCTTCGTATTTAGTTCATAGTAATGATATCATGCAATATTTGTCCTTTTGTGTCTGGCTTACTTCACTTAGTATAATGCCTTCAAGATTCATCCCTGTTATAATGTTTCCCAATGTCATTTCTTCTTGCTGTAGCATATTATTCCATCATATGTATATACCCACATTTTGTTTATCCATTCATTGGTTGATGGACACTTGGGTTGTTTCCATCTTTTGGCAATTGTGAACAGTGCTGCTATGAACATCGGTGTGCAGATGTCTGTTTGTGTCATACTTTTTAGTTTTTCTGCATTTATTACTAGTAGAGGAATTGCTGGATCATACAGCACCAACTGCTGAAACTTTTTAACTCTGTCATGGCTTTCTTGATGGAGTTTCCTCTTCTTCATATAAGTATTATTCAAAGCTCCTCCTTAGTCTACCATGTAAATATGGTTTTTTGTCTTTCTCTCCAACTCATCCAAATTAAAATATAAACTTTTTGATATTTTCTATTTTACATAAAATGTTTTATTTATAACGTTATTTTTTCTCTTCTCTTTATTGGTCAAGCTAAAGGTTTCTGACTTGTATTAATCTTTTAAAGAACCAACTTTTGCTATGTTGGTAAGAGCTATTTAAGACTGCTAAGACATTGTTTCTTTCCTTATTTATTATATCCTTTTCTCAGTGTGGTTTGGATTCAGTTTGATTTGATTTTCCTAAATCTTGATATGTAGGCTAATTGGATCATTAGTTACAAAGCTTCATTGTTTTTAAATCTTAGTAGAGATATATCTATACATCCAAAATTTTTTATATGAAACTAAAGGGAACTAGTGAACATATTAAGGCAACTTAAATAAATTTAAATTCCTACCTTGAACAAGGTAAGTTACCAAACCTCAGAAAAAATAAATAATAATCTCAATATCCTTATATATATTTTTAGCAAATAAATTTTATTGATGCATATTTAAAAAGAATTATTCCATTCAAAGTGTACAATCAACGGTATTTTATGTAATCACATATTTGTGTATTCATAACTTCAATCATTCTTAAAGCACTTTCATTATTCTAGTAATAATAAACAAAAAAAACAATAACACAATTCATCACCTCTCAGACTCTCCATGCTTCCCCTGCCATTATAGCTGCCATTCTTTTACCTTCTTTCTAGTATATCCGTATTTATATTTTGTAAATTCAGTCTTATGTATGCAATTTCACACATATTTGTGTTTTACATGAGGTTTTACTATTTAATACAGTTTCATGTTACAGTGTTTAGCTTTCCATCTAGTAGTATACATCACCTGAGGCTTTCCCTTTCAACCACTGCCATACCAATATAATACCTCTGCTAGTTACAAACACCATAGTATGCTTTCACCATTTTTATTCTTTGCCAAAGATTTACAAACATTTTCACCAATTCTGCATAGATTAATCTCCGGTTTTCCATTCTCTACACTCCTTCTATTTTCTGGTGACTTATATTCTAATTATTAACTCCATGAGTATACACCATATATTTAGTTCATAATAGTGCAAACATTGGATTGAGTTTTGCCTTGCATGTAAAAATTTTCCCCAATACAAACCCAATGCTAGATTGCTTAGTTGCTGCATTGTATTAAGTATTAAGAAAGAAACAATACCAATTAAATACATACAGTTCCACATTATATTCTCTTGGGCCAACATTTTTCTCATAATTATAATTTATACTGGCTTCTATGCACTCCTTCAAATTTTCTACTTAGATGATCATATCATCTGTAATACAAAGAGTTTTACTTCTTATCCAATCTGGGTAATTTTATTTTTTATTTTTAAATGAATGGGTTTAACAGGGCTTCAGGATGATTCCAATATACTAAAAATTTTTCATTTTGGACTAGTAAAAAAGTCAGAAATTGGATTTTTAAAATATCACTTCTAAATTCCTAGGAATGTGCCACAAACTACTTTGCCTAAAACAATGGAAATTTATTGTCTAACCCTTCCAAGTTCTAGAAATCCAAAACCAATTTTTCATTAAGGCCATGCACCCTCCAAAAGATTAGATGAGTCTACTTCCATGAATCCTCTAGCTCCTCAGGGTTGTTGGCTATCCTTGATGAACCTTAGCTTGTAGATGCATCATTCCAATCTTTCCTTCCATCTTTACATAGCCTTCTTTCCCCGTGCAGACTCTGTGTTCAAATTTCCCTCTTCTTATAAGAAGGTTATATTAGGGTAAAGGACAATCTGATCAAGACTCATGCCATCTTAACTAGTTACATCATCAAAGACCCTATTTCCACATTGGGTCAAATTCATGGCACCAGGGGTAATGACTTGAACATATTTGTATGAGAACACAATTTGACCCAAAGCAGTCATTCATAATAGCATCAAAATATGAAGTACTTATGTTTAATTGTGACAAAATATGGTGCAAAAAATGTATATTGACAACATTATTTATGTTGAGAGAATGCAAAGATCTTAAACAAAAGAAAGAAATATATTGAAAGAATATATTATTCAATATATTATTGAAAGAATAATATTTCAATTCTTTCCAAATTAATCGTTAGGTCAATGCAACCCCAAATAAATTCTAAACTGGTAAATATTTTTTATATATTTACAACTTGATTTTAACATTTATATGTCAATGCAATGGATCTAGATCCATCGTATAATATAGATCCGTACCTACATTATAAAACTACAATGATCAAAATGACATAGTGTTTTCATACAAATAGGCAAATAGTCAAAGAAAGAAGCCTGTACATATATGCTCAGGCATATCTCAACAAAAGGCTCTTTCCAATTCAGTGGAGCAAGGATATGCTTTTCAACAAATGGTGATAGAATATTAAACCTCAACCTAAACCTCAAAAATAATACAAAATTATTTCAAAATGCATCTTAAAACAATACATAAATACAAAAGTACAAACTATTTAAATAACAGAAGAGAAAAGCTTTCTGACCTTGGAATAGTAAAAAAGTCCTTAAATACAACTTCAAAAGCCTGTTCTTCTATAAATATTGTACCTCATCAAAATTAAAGTTTTGCAACAGAACGAATAGTGATGGTGAGGGATGAATTCAGAATAGAGTAGATAATGTTCCACATTACAAATGCGAAACCTGTATTCATTTCTAATGAGTATCCAGGTAAGTGTGTTCCTGGAAGAATGATGATAAGAAATATGATAAGCTACATCATTCTGTGTACTATTGCAATAGCAATTGCTATAATGAACTTAAACAGATGAATATTTTCTCCATAAATTATCATTATAACACTTTTAGGAAAGTACATCTGAATCAGATAAGTAATGATAAATTACTGATTTCCTAATTTTTTTTTTGTATATTTGAGAAGTTGTGTGTTTACAGGACAATCATGTACAAAATACAAGATTCCCACCAAACACCTGTAGCAGTTTGAATTTTGTGAATCCCAAAAGGCATAAAAAATATTTTGAGGAATTGTGAGATACTTGAAAGGAAAGGCCTAGATTCTTTGAAGAGACTGCTGGTAGGAATATGCACCCTAAAGTTATTTCCAGTGAGACCTTAGAATGAAATGATGTTGCAATTATTGTAAACTGGAAGAAAGGCAATCTTTGTTATAAAATTACCCAGTAGCCCATGTGAAGGTTTAACTAAATTTGGTACTTTTAAGTTAAGATTGGAAATGCAGTTATCCAGGAAAGACTTGTGGAAAGTCTTAATGTCTGATAGCTTGGACCCTTGTTTCCTGAATGCTAAACCAACAAGATTTTTGTGAGATCTCTACGAATGAAACTATTGTATGCCTGGGCTAAAAGGGACAGGGAAGGGAGAGATAGAAGGGTAAACAGCTTCAAGATAAATGAATGGAAGCTGAGATCTGGAATTAATACATCTCCTTGGTCCAAGAGAGGGGCCCCACCCATGTGTATGTACAGAGTGAGTTTGCCAGAGCATTTGAAGAGGGTGGATAGTCCACCCTGTTGTTTTGGGATACTTTGGCCATGCTAGGGTTCAGAGAGGGTGAAGCACATTCCCTGGTGTTTGAGGAGAGTTAAGGTGCCACCCAACTTCCCTGAGGGGCATGGGCATTTTCCCCATAGGTTAGGAAAAGTTAGGTCACAACCCCAATACTCTAAGGAGGTGAGCCTGTTCCTCATATATTGGGGAGAGTTAGGTCACCACCCTCCTGCTCTCAGGGGATTGGCCCCGTACCCATAGTTTAGGGAGAGCAGGTAACCATGCCACCCTGTTGAGGGGGCTGGACCTGTATGCCAGAAATTTAGTGGAATGTTGTCACCACCTCACTCTACTAAGGGGGTTGAGAGTGTCCTCCAGAGAAAGTGTGGTTATCACCCCAATGTTCTTGGAGGGTGAGTTCTGGAGCTCAGTTACTACCAAGATGCTTGAAATTATAGCCATTTGGGTAGCCTGTGGAAAGTGTGGTCCCCCATGAAGTCCCGTGGACAAGTAACTCTCTTTATAAGGATGACTCTCACACTTTGAAATGTAATGGAGTGTGCCCTGAAGGTTTTCAGAACTGTTGGGAACCCATGACACCTTTTTCCTTCCCAAATTCTCCTTATGGTAATGCAAATATTTATCCTATATATGTCCTTCCTTTGTTTATTGGAAGCAGATACTTTGTTTGTAGGTTTCAAATGTCTACACCCAGAAGGGAATGTTGCCAAGATAAACTGGTGCCTATAATTGATTTTTATGAAATTTTGTTCCTAGCATTAATACAAAAATGATATAAGGCTTTTGAAATATGATGATATAATGAAAATATTTTGCATATGAAAAAAATATATGTTTTGGGGTTTCAGAAGGTGGAGTATGACAGTTTCAATTTATGAATCTCAAAAAGCAAAATATTATGTTTTAGTCTAACCCATTTCTGTGGGTGTGAGACCCTATGTCAGTGTTGTATGATTCCTGTTGACTCTCTGCCCTTTTACTGGGTCTGATATAAAGGGACACAGAGAAAGAGAGACACAAAGGGAAAGAAGGCTGCCATGTTAGATTCTGCCAGATGAGAGATAGGACTGCAGGAAAATAGAAGACCCTGAGAGGTCAAAGAGCTTAGTTCTAGGAAGAGACAAGCCCTATGAATGGTTACATATAGCTGAGCTCCAAGATATGGGAGATTCTGGAGGGGAAGGCAGAAACCTTCACAGAGATCAGTGGCCATCTTGTTTCACCATGTGGCACCAACACCAGGGTAAACATTATCTGACATTGGTGAGAAAACATCTCTGCTGATGCCTCTATTTGGACATTTCATGTCTTGGAACTGTAAGTTTTACCCCAAATGAGCCCCAATTATAAAAGCCAACTGATTACATCAGAATCCTTTTGTAAATTAAAATACCATCCTATTAATAACACCTTGCATTGGTGTGGAATATTTGTTACACTTGAAGAACGCTCCTTTTTTATAATTGTACTATTAACTATAGATCATGCTTTAACTTAGGGTTCGTTGTGTAGTACAATTCCATACTGACAAAAATGCATAATATTGAATGACTCATACTTACTGATCTTAAAAAGTATTACACAGCCATAGTAATCAAAACAACATGGTACTGCCACAAGGAAAGACATATAAAACATTCAAATTGAAATGAGAACTCAGAAATCAGCACTCACATTTATGGCCAACTGATTTTTAACCGAGAGAGAAAGGCTACTCATTTGGGAAAGAATAGTCTCTTCAAAATATGGTGCTAGGAAAATTGGATCTCTATTTGCAATAAAAAGGAGTACCTCTTCTCTTATACCTAATACATAAATCAGTCCTCATCAAAATTAATAACTTTTGCACCTTAAAGAACTTTATTGTGAAAGTAATAGGACAACTTATATTAGGCCTCAAAACCGGGACTTTATGGATAACCAGAGATGGATAGAAAAGTTCAACATGAGAGTTAAGCAAACTCGTATTTATTATATCTGCAGAGGTAAGGAGCCAAGATCAATCTAAATTGACTCAGACCTGACTCCCTGTGCTGCTGTTCTACTTTTGCTTAAATATCAAATTTACTACTTAGCATTTGTTTTCACTATGCATTAGCTTTTATTCATATGACTGAACATACATAGCTAGTTATATAATTGCATCATTAGTATTTTCAGGAAACCATGCTTACACACATATTGCATGATCCAAAAAGGGGCAGATAGTTCCCACCCAGGGGAGGAAATTTACTATGTTAATTAAGCAAGTTGAAGTGAGTACAGTAAGGGGTTTCCTTTGCACATGTCTGGCCAAATGGTTGAAGCTGGTTTTCGTAGTTCATTGCTTCAACAGGATGTTCTTGACCATCAAAAGTGGAATTTAGGACCAAGAGAGGGTTGCATCTCATTACCTTCAAATTTACATAAAATTCTTTCCTTTGTATTCTAGCAACAGGGAGAGAAACAAGTTACTTGCAGGTATTCATACATCCATAAATTGCACAATGGGAGAAAATATTTGGCAAAGACATGTCTGATAAAGGTTTAATATCAAGAATATATAAATAAGTCATTCAACAGAACAACAAAAAGACAAGCCAATTAATAAATGGATAAAAGACAAGAACAGATTTTTCTCCAAAGTAGATATATAAATGAATAGAAAGCACATGAAAAGATGTTTAACATTATTAGCCATTGGGAAAATGCTAATCAAAACTACAACTAAAATGATATACCATGTCACACCCACTAGAATTGCTGCCATTAAAAAAAACAGATTATTACAAGTATTAGAGAGGATGTGGAGAAATTGCAAGACTCACCCATTACTTGTGGGAATGAGAAATAGGCAGACACTGTGGAAAAAGTTTAGCAGTTCCTCAGAAAAAATAAATAATCACGATATAACCCAGGAATCCCACACTTGGTACATATAGCCAAAGAATTGAAAACAGGGACTCAGATATTTACACTCTTATGTTCACAGCAGAATTATTTACAATTGCCAAAAGATGAAAGCAACCCAAGTGTCCATCAAACAATCAATGATTAAACAAATTCATGCAGTGGAATATTATTCAGTCACAAAATGGAATGAAGCTCCTGTAAATGCAGAAACATTGAAGACACCATGTTGAGTGAAATAAGTGAGACTCAAAAGGACAAATATTGTATGATCTCACTTACATGAAAAAATTAAAATAAGCAAAATCATAGAGTCAGAATCTATAGTATAGGTTACCAGGGAAAGGGATGGGGATAGGGAATTTGAAGTGTAGTAGTTTGATATTATTTATGAATTCCAAAAAGAGATATTTGATTTTGTTTTTAAATTGGTCTGTTCCTCTGGGTGTGGTACATTTTGATTGTATTAATTTCAGCTGAGATGTCCTTGAATAAATCATGTTAAGATTAGGGCTTTGATTTGACCACATTATTGGGGAATGCAGGGTTGAGTCCCACCCCCTTGGTGTGCTGATAAAACAGATTTTCACACAGAAGTAGACACACAGAAAAGATACATAGAGGGTCCTGCACCCCAGGATGAGTGATGACCCTAGGAAGTTTACTGCTGACATTGGGAAGAGAACAGAGCAACTGAGCCCAGAAAGAAATGAGCCCCAGAGGAAGGGAGATGAGTCCTATGCCAGCCTACAGCTGAGATTCAAAAAAGCTGCAATCACAGGGCCTTAAGAGGAGAGAGGAAGGCTGACTCCTCACAGACATTGCCCACCATCTTGCTTCAACATACTTTGGGTGAGGAAGTACCTCTTACAGTACCTTGTGTTGGACTTTTTAGGGCTTTGTGACTGTAAGCTTCTACTCCAAATAAATACTTTTTATAAAAGCCAGCAGATTTTTGGTGCTTTACCTTGGCACACCCTTTGGCTAACACAGGAAGTTAAGTCTTGAAATATACAGAGTTCCTATTTGGAACAAAGGAAATGTTTTGGTAATACATGGTAGTGACGGTAGCTCAAAATTGTGAATGTAATTAACAGCACTGAAATATATAACTGGATGTTGTTAAAAGGGGAAAATTCATGTTTTATCTATGATTTTCCAAAATTTCAGATGTAAGAAAAACTTTCCTGTATAGATTGTGTATGTAAAAGACAAAAGGTTTAACTGAACTTCATTGTGTGCATTTGGGTGCTGAATCTCTACAACCTGTGCCAATGCAGTGATGTAGGAGAAAGAAACTCATGGTAAGTAGAGTAAAAACTTTGCTGTGTTTTGTGTGCTGATTTCCTCTGACATCATTTTCATTATGTTATAATTAAATGATTTGTTTTCAGATCTGTGATGCATATGGGGAAAATTGTTTACCCTTTTTTCTTTTCTTTTCTCTTGTCTCCCATTCCTGAGCACTCTGTTCCAGAAATCTTTGGTCTCTGTCAATAAATAACCTGTTCTCAGTCATGATCTTGCAGGTCACTGATTTTCTCTAACTATCTCTATCTATC
The DNA here is from genome assembly GCA_029593785.1 of Cabassous unicinctus. Classification (NCBI taxonomy): domain Eukaryota; kingdom Metazoa; phylum Chordata; class Mammalia; order Cingulata; family Chlamyphoridae; genus Cabassous; species Cabassous unicinctus. The sequence continues at coordinate 38,538 of JAQZBX010010155.1, forward strand.
TACACATCTAGGTTACTCTTTTTTTTTTTTAAAACAAATCAATGTTATTGACACATATTAATAAATCGTACAATTAATTCAAAGTGTACAATCAGTGATATTTGGTGTAATCACATAGTTGTGCTTTCACATTTCAATCATTGTTAGAGCATTTTCATTATTTCAATAGTAATAATAATAAATAAAAACAGAAAAACAAGAAAACAACTCACCTCTTACTCTCTCTGTTTTCCATGCTGCACATAGCTGCTACTTCTGACTATTCTTGGACAATTATTTATTTGTTTATTAAGCAGTTTTACTGAGATATATTCACAAACTGCATCATCTATTCAAAGTGTACAATCAATGGCTATTGGTATAATCCCAATGTCATGCATTCATCATCTGAAAATTTTAGAAAAATTTTGCGGCAGTTTGATAAAATTCATGAATTCCAAAAACTGATACTGGATTGTGTTTGTAAATTGGTAAGTTCATCTGAGCATAATAGATTGTATCAGATTCAGAGGTTTCAATTTTTTTTATTAAATATAGATTAGGACATTTATTTTACACGTCATTAGGGCATGCAGGGTTGAGTACCCACCCCCTTGGTGGGTATGAAACAGACTCATACATGGAAGTAAATGCACAGAAAAAGAAAGCACAGAAGCAGATATGTGAGGAATGAGAGAAGGCTCCTTTAGATAAGGCAGAGGCCCCAGGAAGAGAATGAGCCTAATAGTCTCTAGCTGACCTTGTGCAGAGAGCAGAGCAACTGAGCCCAGAAAGAAATGAGTCCCAAGAGAGTGACAAGGCTTATGCCACCCTACAGCTGAGATGGGAAGGAGCAGGGACCACAGAGATTCAGGAGGAAGAGGAAGGCAGAACCCTCGCAGACGTCACCTGCCATCTTGTGTCAACACATGGCAACAGACTTTGGGTGTAAAAGTACCTCTTATGGTAACTTGAGTTGCATTCTTTATGGCCTGGTAATGGTAAGCTTCTACCCCAAATAAATACTCTTTGTAAAAGTCAACAGGGTTCAGGTACTTTGTATCAGCACTACTTTAGCTGACTAATACAAATTTCATTACTCCAAAACAAAAATCTCCACACCCCTTAGTGTTCTTTCCCCAGCCCTACATAACACTAATCGAATTTCATCCTCATAAATGGGTTTGTGTTTATAATTTATATAAGTGGAATAATACAATATGTAGTACTCTGTGTCCGGTCTCCCTCACTTAGTATAGTATATTTTTTTGTGTGTCTTTTTGGGGGGATAGGTTTGTCTCATGCTAACATTATGAAGTATTAACCAACATTTCAATAATGGTAGATAATTTTACTGTACCACTTATCTTTAGTGCTCTTTCTTATTCCTCACCTCACATATTCCTGGTAGCTAACCTCATACAATTCATCTTTCCTCCTATTCTTGAGAAAGTTAGATAAGCACATAACCATCAGTTTCCTAAACTACTATGTGTCTGATGATGCATTTTGGAGCCTCCAGAGAAACAATGCCTAAGCCAGGCAAAGTAAAAGTTGTAAAGTAAATGCCCAGAGGCACAAGGGACTTTAATGTGGACAGTAGCTTAAGAACATTTAGTGAGATTATGGTTGATAGCCCTGGGGAAAATTTCTAATGACTTTCAAAATTACTAATACTTGAATTATCACATAGATTTTATTCTCTTATTCCAAACTAATATCCTTAATTAATGGGCATAAAACAAATGACTCCTAGGACTTAAATGCTGTGTTAGCTTATCTGAGAATTTTAAAAACCATCCTGTTTATTTTTATTCTGAGTTTTAGTGCAAATATTAAATCTGCATTCCAAGGTACCAACTTGCTTTTATGCAGAGTAAAAGTTTAATTCTGATTGCATCTTGATAGGTTTAGTGGATATTTAAAATCCACTCCAAATGCAAACACATAGATAGGTTGACGACATTTTGAGATTTCCAAATATTTTCGAGAATTAACCTAGATTTGTTGAAATTACTGCTTTGTATTTCTCTTCATTTACTTCAGATTCTATTCTTGAAGAAGAATTAACAGAATTCTCAGAGAGAATTCTTCTGGATGCAGCCTAAATCTAATGTGAAATCCATTCAGACTTAGTGGTCAGTGAATTACTCATACTACCTTGTCTTGGAGAAAGTCCAATTACCATGCAATAAATTGGTTATATGCTATTTACATTTCATTTTGGAATTGTAACTCTCTTGAAGCATAAGATAATTTGATAACCATGAAATTGTTTACTACACAGTAATTTTAACTGTATATTATTTACAAGTGGAATCCAGTTGAAAGAAAAGACTTAAAATTAGCAAAATCTTAATTGTTTGCAGTGAATTTGATGGAGTCCCATTCTGGTGCCTATGCATCTTCCTCCATAATCCTTTCAAGGAATAGGTCCATTTATGTTTGAATATCAACAAAAAAGAAGAATTTCCTACCACTCCAAAAACCTGAAATCCTAAAATTTGAAAAAAGCTTCATTTGTTTCATCTAAGGTACATTTGTAACATGGTACATTTGATATCCCTAAAGGAAATTTGAATGTATGGTGGAAACCGTATTTTATCGAAAACATCTATTCTCTTTATGTTATACCTCACACAAAGGGAAATACAGAATGTTTATTCTATCTAACAATGAAATGGTTATTATTTCACTATGTTTTATTAAAAAAAATTCAGGCTACTGATTTTTGTTAGGTATTGTCTTAGTTAATTTGTCATCATAATAACTTTCTTTATTGTTTATCAGATTTGAAGTTTAAATGATCTCCTTCTTTATATCCATATTCTGTTTTTGTATTTGCTGCTGTTTCTTTCTTTATTGGAGCTCTCTCTCTATGTGTGCATGGCTGTTTCAGTAGTTGCTAAATCTTGCTCAATAAAGAAGGAAAGTATAATGAAATTGGCCTGTGTGTCATGAACAATGCATGACTCTGGGGCTATTTCATATTACCTCATGTATTACTAATATATTCAATTATGTAGCAAATTCTCAGTTGTAAAGCTGAGAAAAATGAGACTTAAAGGTATTAAGCAACAAGGTCAATGTTTACAGCTGTTCTGGCTCAATCCTTAACCTTTCTACTTGTCTGTGTTGCCATTGTTTTAACCACTTACACCCATATTGGCTATGTCCTTTGATCATTTATGACAGCAATACTTCCATAGAAGGTTTTTTTTCTTTTCTTTTTTTTTTTTTTAACTCTCTCCATGGTCAATAATTATTTGTTCTAGTGACATTGATTCTTTTCATCTCAATTTATCTGAGTTTCCCTTTACCTCTGCTAAAAGCAGTGATTGTAATATCATATTCCCACAGAATACAGGATGGGATTTTAGCAGCATTTTTGAATAAAACACTCACATGATCTAGAGAACATGGAAGAATTTTGACCTAATAAATATACATTTAGGTAAAACTAAAGTAAAATTATTGCAAATAGTTTAGAATCACAGAATTCTGGGCTACATATTTATATTAACTGCAACATATATCTTTGCATAAACATTCAGGAAGGCAGACTGTATGATCTGGTAACTGGTCATCTTCCAAACTCATTTCTACTGAGAGGAATTTTATAAGACTTGCTCCCAAGGTTCTACCCCATTACATCCTTCTACCCATTGCATGCATGAAATGTAATAATAAGCTGAGTGAGAGTTGGGATAGCTGATTTCTAATATTCACTGACCTTGTTTACTTTTTCTAAAAAATTACTGAGATTCTTTTGTTCTAACTCACTTTTATTGAAAATCATGGGCTGGAAGTAAGTGAGTAATATCCAATTTAAGTTGCTATTTATATAATAATTGTCATTAAATCATTTATTTTAGATGAATAAATGTATTTGACAACTAATAGCACAGCATTTCATTAACAAAAAATGTGTATCAGCTAAATAAGTAAAAGAAAGGTTATTGAATCATCCCCTGATATTAAATATTGCTTAGATGTAGTTAACTGCTAAACACACTGTGTATAAAAATTAATTTTTCAACCTGTTAAAAATTGGTAGCAGTACCAATGAGCTAAGAGGAATACAATGAGAGTTTCTCATTAAAAAATTATAATTAAATAATAATTTAAAATTCCTCTAAATGGACCATTTTTTAAAATGTCTTACCTGCTACTTATTTTACACCTATTATCAACCTAAAGACAAAGAGATTGAATTTGTGAAGCACTAGATGTGAGGATTTCCAAATAAACTTGCTACAAAATTATTCTCTCATTAAAATGTAAACATCGCAAGGGTCTAGATACGGCTGTCACGTAGAATTCAGACTAAGGTAGACGATGTTGTGTAGCTTTTTCAGCCCCACTGGATGCCAGATAATTCCTTAACACTGGGAAAAATAGCTCATGCTAGTTTTTCTCCCTATTCTACATTCTCTTTTTTCCAAAAGAAAACAGCCACTCAAATTTTATCCATTTAACAGTACAGTATTTGACTTCTGAGTGTGAGCAGACCCAAAAATTTGTTACAGTTAACTTTTGTCATATCTTTTAATGACTCTACTTTTATGTTGCCTAGAATGTATATAAAATTTCTAGCAAGAGCCATAAAACAGTTCATACAAACTTTTGCAATTTTTAAGTTATGTATCTGCTTTACCAATTGTCATCACAAACGTAAATGACAGGATATATTTTAAAAATTGGCCTAATATATGAAATAAAAATAGTAGAAATGATTGAAGTTGCAGTGTATTTTTCAGGCCTTTAGTCATTAATTGACAATGTTTTTTTTTAGTGTATAATTTTTAACCATTCTTTGCTATGTGATAAATGTGAAACTTCATTGGTTCTGCATGTCCAAAATGCAAATTTGCCTACAAAGCAATAAACAGTAATCTCTACCAAACTCAATTTCACAGATTTAATCTGGTATGCTTCAAATATTTCATTTCATTCAGTAAGAGTTCCAGAAATTTAAAAGAGTTCCTCCATTCATGTTGAAAGAAGGAAATTTGACTCCATGGCTGTAGGGAGTCAAATATTTAAAATATGCAAAAAGTGTTATTTTACTTGAGTAAATTAAACTTTTGTTTTTATCTAAAAATATATACTTAAGAAGAATAACATGTTTTCTTTATGATAAAGCTAATTTAAATGCATCCTTAAATCATTACTGATATAATTTGAAAATGCATTATATTGTTATTGTAAAATTTTTCACATGTTTTGTAAAGTAAGATGCATCATAAAAATGAAAAAGCAACATAAATCCATGAATAAGTAATAATTAATACTAATATTCTATGCATAAATATCCATCTTTGGTAAATTTTCTATTATTGTGATATATTGATATTTTATATCAAAATCTTTTTTTTTTCTTTCAGACTCTCATCTAATCTGTGCAAATTATACACCAAACTGAAACACATAGAAAGGCACAGAAATGTCTGAGAATTCATTTTTTTGGGGACTTTTTTATGATCAGAATATACACATGTTTTGCTTTGTGCTCTTTTTTTCTGTTATATTTCCATCTTGGTAGGAAACTTCCTGATCCTTGTCTCCATTTGATGTAATTCACTTTTTCACTAACCCATGTACTATATCCTTGGTCATTTATCCTGTATAGATATCTGCTATAGCTCTAGTGTTACACACAAACTGATCAGTGACTTGTTAGTGGGGACAAAAACCATCTTCTATGGAAATTACATATTGCAGGTCTTTACTATGCAGTACTTTGGAGGTATTGAGATCTTCATTATTGCTGCCATGGCTTTCAATCATTACATTGCCATCTGAAAACCTCTGCACTACATGATTATCATGAACAGGAGAAGATGCAACCTTGCCTGGGTTGGTAGAGTTCTCCATTCCTTTCCTCAATTTTATTTGGTTGTCCAGTTGCCTTTTTGTGGTCATAATGAAATGGCTAACTATTTTTGTCGTATATTTCCACTGCTAAAAGTTGCTTTACTGATACCTGTATCACTGGTGTCCATGTAGTTGTGAATTCAGGTGTGCGTTCCTTAGTAACCTTTGTTATTTTGTTTCTTATATCATTATATTATTCACTTTAAGAAATCATTCAGCTGAGGGAAGACACAAAGCTCTCTCCACTCGATGGTCTCATATCACAGTGGTTCTCTTAATTTTTGGTCCTTCAAATTTTGTCTACCTTAGACCACTTAACACTTATCCTGAGGATAAAATATTTGCACTATTTTACAACATCATTACACCTATGTTCAATCCCCTAAT